>JAGXJF010002859.1:0-188187 GCA_019208055.1 Stipa capillata | reverse complement strand
GACGGCACATCGCAGACGGGTTCAAGCGCCCGTCTAGGATAGAGCCATTCCAGACGCCATAAAACCAACACGTCTGTGATGACTTTTGCCCGGATCTAGTGTCTTGGATGGTAAGTCATTCAAGACGGGTCGCAGCCGCCGTCTGGAAAGAGACATAGCAGACGGTTCATCCTGAAACCCGTCTGCGAAGGAACACGTATCACAGACGGCTCGAGCTTGACCCGTCTGCGATGACACATCAGAGACGCACATGTTATGAACCGTCTGCTATGTGTCACACACATCGCAGACGGCCTTGTGTCACGTGTCTGGGATATGTCATTAAGGCGGTTCAAGTGGCTTAAACCGTCTGCAATGAATTTCTCCATCTTTATAACAGATCTGTCCCTCCAATCTATTAGGGTTTCCTAAATCTGTCGGGCTGGTGGCGGTGGCTGAGGCGATTTTGAGGCGATTTTGTGGAGGAGAAGAAGATTGGAAGAGATAATTGATTTGGTGTGCCATAGGTTAGACATTGGTATTTAGTTAGTTTAAATTGCTATATCGAGCCCTAGATGTAGTGTCTTTATGTTAGAATTTCTATTAGAAGTTAATTTTGGTTTATAGATTTGTAGGTATTGATGAATGGTTTATTAATTGCATGTGGTTATATGTAATATATATAGTATGCTGGATGCATGGCTCTAGGTTGGATGGTTCGTTTTGCGCACAATACTAAGAGAAGTGAGAGAGAGCGATTAGTTCAATATTATTTTGACTCACTTAGATAAGTAATAAATCAACATATGTTTATATGTTGCCATAGTGGCGATGGATCGAAGATGGATGTATGATGCGAACCGTGTGAGCCCTGAGTATATCAGTGGCGTGATGAATTTTAAGAGCGGCTGAGGATGATATGTCTGGAGTAGGAGTATCGTCATATGTGTTGTCCATGCTATGACTGCAAGAACGAGAAGATGTTCAAGAACACGACTCAGTTACAAGATCATTTGTCCGTAGGAGATTCGTAGCCGGCTATACAAATTGGATCCATCACGGCGAACACACGGAAGGACGCGTGAAGGAAGTAGTGGCGAAGAGTTGAATCCGGAGGCTGATGATGACTCTGAGTCGGATGAAGAGGATGCGGAGATGCGTAGCAATGAAAACGATCTCGAGCAAATGTTGCGCGATGCTGAAGGTAATGACCTTGTGGCAGGCAATATCACAAATTTCTGGGTCTCATGGATGACTCGGAAAGACAACTGTACCATGGTTGTAAGGCGGAAATATACTCGGCTATCAGCTGTTCTGGAACTGCTCAAACTGAAGGCAAGCGGAGGTTGGTCTGACAAAAGTTTTACTGCACTTCTAGAACTCTTGCAGATATGCTTCCGACAGGAACGAGTTGCCAAAAGCACATACAAAGCTAAGAAGATCTCTGTCCGTTAGGAATGGATGTACAAAGAATACATGCTTGTAAAAACGACTGCATCCTCTCCGTAAAGAGTACGAGAAACTACACGGTTGTCCGGTTTGTAAGACTTCCCGATACAAGAAGCGCAAACAATGCTACGGACGATGGACATCGAGGGCAATGACGAGAGGACCGGCATTCGGCCAAGGTTTTTATGGTATCTTCCGATCATTCCTCGCCTGAAGCGTCTGTTCGCAAATCCGGAACATGCAAGGAAAATGCGGTGGCACGCGGAGGGGCGGAAAGTTGACGACTTGATTAGACACCAGCGGACTCCATCCAGTGGAGAAACATCGACAGGAAATTCCCAAATTTTGGTGCGGATTCTAGAAGTGTACGGTTCGGGATGAGTACGGATGAATAATCCTTTGGTAACATGAGCAGTCGTCACAGCACTTGGCCTGTGGCTCTTTGTATGTACAACCTCCCACCTGGTTGTGCATGAAGAGGAAGTACATCAGTTGGCCATGCTGATCGAAGGCCCGAAGCAACCCGGAAATGACATAGATACGTACTGTCTTTGCTGAAGGAGGATCTGGAAACACTGTGGCACGAGGGCGTGGAGACGTGGGATGCAGACAGAGAGAGACACTTCACCTACGAGGTTGCTATTTTACACCATCAATGACTATCCTGCGTACGGTAACCTATCCGGCCAGAGTACTAAAGGAGCAACAGCGTGTGGTCAATGCATGGAAGATACGGCCAGTTTGTATCTCGAGAATCGCGCAAAACGTATACATGCGGGTCACCGTAGGTTTTGCGCCGAATCATCCTTACGCAACTTGGCTACTGAGTCGACGGAACCATCGAAGAGGGATCGGCTCCATCAGTTTAACCGGAGACAGGTATACAGAATGGTTAAAATGTTGATGTTCTTCTGGAAAGGGGCGTAATTAATGAAGGGTCTGTGGAAAAAGAAATCACTATTTTGGGTTTGTCTTACTGGAAAGAGCTAGAAGTTCGCCACTGTATCGACGTCATGCACGTAGAGAAGAACGTGTTTGACAGCCTAATTGGACTCTTGCTTAATATCCTGATAAAAACAAAGGACGACGTGGAAGCACGTCAAGACTACGTGAAACTGGGCATCAGGCCTGAGTTAGCTCCGATAAAAACCGACAAAGGCAGGAACCTTCCTCCCACCTGCATGTTACACACTCTCTAAAGGCAAAGCCGAGAAAATTGAGCTATGCCAGTGCTTGCACGATGTGAAAGTTCCAAGCGGCTACTGCGCCAACATCAAGAAGCTAGTTTCATGCAGAATTGAAATATTTGGCATGAACTCTCACGATTGTCACGTTTTGATGATGCAGATACTTCCTATTGCTATTAGAGGGATTTTGCCTGGTGATGTCAGAGATACAATCTAATGCTATGTCAATCTTCGACAGAATATCACAGAAGGCGATAAGTATACTGAACTGGATGCTCTAGAGGCAAGGCTCGTGGTTGTCCTATGTCGCCTCGAGATGTACTTCCCCCCGTCATTTTTTGATATCATGCCGCACCTCATGAATCACCTAGTTCGAGAGATCAAAATGTGCGGTCCTGTGTTCCTACGAAGCATGTACCCATTCGAGAGATATATGGGACTTCTGAAGGGCTACGTACGAAATCGCTCGCGGCCTGAGGGAAGCATTGTGGAAGGTTATGCCACCGAAGAGGTCGTTGAGTTCTGTTTGGACTACATGCCGCATGTCACCCGATAGGTCTACCGGAATCACGACACGTGGGCAGGCTCCATGTGTACCGTGGGTCCTCGGAGCGAATCCATCACTCCTGATCGGGACGATCATGCTCGAGCTCATTTCATGGTCTTGCAGCACATTCTCGGTGGTTTCGCCATACATCGATGAACACATGGAAATGCTAAGACATCAAAATCCAAGAAAAGCGAAGCGTGGATCAAGAAACAACATATGTCCCTATTCAACCAATGGTTCCAAGACCGGATCACCACCACGTCGTCATCTGATGAAATGCTGACATGGTTGTCAAAGAAACCGTACTTCACAGTCCAGACATACCAAGGATATGACATAAATGGATACACATGTTATACGAAGGCTCAAGATGCAAAAAGCACATATCAGAACAGCGGTGTTCGGTCGATGCTACCGATTCTGCCGGTCATAAGCACTGTTACTACGGGTTCATCGAGGAGATTTGGGAGCTTGATTACTTCAAGTTCAAAATCCCAATATTTCGGTGTCGTTGGGCCCACCTCTCGCACATTAAGACCGCACGAATATGATGTGACTACTGTTGACCCTGAGCCGTGTTGGCTATGGTACTGAACCATTCGTCCTCGCGAAGCATGTTCATCAGGTATTCTATATGATCGATCCGTCAAGCAAGAGGCGGCATGTCGTTAGAAATGGAAAAGAAGCATCATAGGAGTCGACAACGTTGTTGACGAGGATGATTACAACGAATTCACCGAGAATTATTCCAGAGATTTGACATTCGAGGCTGAAGCCATGGAGGAAGCTAGGTCATACTACCGCAACGATCATCGTGAAGGGCTCACTTTCAAAGGGAAGAAGCAAGTAGTGTAAATAATTGCATGAATTGCTATGTACTCATGACTTAATTGCAATATTTGCTTTTCAATGCATTGCTGTGTATACATGCATACACTGCTGGAATATGTTGGAATATGTGTGAGAGTTTTGCTTGCTGGAATATTTGAGTTGGAATATGATGGAATGTTTGAGGGAGAATTATATATTTTGCTTAATTGCTGGAATGTTTGAGTTGGAATATGTTGAAATGTTTTGCTTGCTGTGTATACACTGCTATAAAGTCTGCAGAGGGCATGCTAGCATTTCCTAAGGCTAGCCAAAATTCAGGAAGCACATAGCCCCTGTGCAGACTCATCGCAGACGGGTCAGACCGAAACACGTCTGGGATAACTGTCATCCGAGACGGGTATAATAAACAACCCGTCTGGAATGACATACTCATCGTAGACGGCGGGTACCCTAGTCCGTCTGGAATGACAGACGCATCGCAGACGGGTAGAGTCCTAACCCGTCTGTGATGACGGTCATCGCAGACGGTGGGCTCACTTAACCCATCTGGGATGGGCTTACTACATATACGACCACTTAGCGAAATTTCGGAACCCCGCGCCATTTCGCATTCTCCAAATTCCCTGTGCCCTAATTCCCCTCCGGCGCCGCCGCTGCCTGAGCCCGCGCCGCCGCCACCCATTCCGCGCAGCCATCGGAGAAGGAGCCGAGCCCGCGCCGCACTCATCTCCACCGCGCCGCCGCCGGAGAAGGAGCCGAGCCCGCCCCGCCGTCGTCTCCGCCGTGCCGCTGTCTTCTCTCCACCGCGCCGCCGTCTTCTCCACCGCGTCGCCGCCTTCTCCACCCCCGTCGTCGTCTCCTCCACAGGTAAGTGCACATGGCTTGACTACAAATGAAGCTCAAACAAAGGAGACATGACCAATTAAAGTATAAGCCAGTTGGACTTCATCTCCAGTGGCATATTTAGTGGTGCATCCTTTTACCAATTTCTCAAGAGCTGAAATCCCATAAGACAATGCAGATTGAGATGGGAATGGGATACTAGGAATTTAAGCTATTGCAGTTCCTTAAGTTGACTTGGAAAGAAATCATTGTTACTTATTCTTCCTGAGGTTCCCACATATTCAGCAAAAATGATGACAGCCCCTATTTATGTAATGTTGGGTCCACTTAATTGTGTCATGCAAATCGAACTTCTCCTCTATAAAATTCTACAAACGAGGTTCACAACAAAGATACTTTTCATGTAAGGAAGAAGCTATATTTATAGCTAGTGCAAATAGAAAGAACAACATTGATGTGATTGTGAATTGATAGAAATAAAAGAAGAAAATAAGGAAAGAAAAATAAAAATTGAATAAAAGTAGTAATAGGAAGTAGAATAAGAGAGGTGCCATATTTCTTTCATTGAGCTCTATAGTTTTTCATATTAGCGAGATGATTTCATTAGGCGAATGTAGTAACTAGCTTTTATTTTTCCACATATTCATCATGTAGAGCTTACTTTATAGCTCATATTCTTTATAATTGTGGGATGTTTATTGCTCCATAGTCTCCTTGTCTTCATTGTATCATTTACTTATTCATGTGCATGTTGTGGCAAATCCCAACTCCTCATGTAACATCCAAGCCGACAACATCCCTAGTGCCTTGGAGTCAATTTGCATTGCATGAGCCTATACTTTTTCTTGAGTGAGTCCTACCTTCTCCAATATTATGTCTAAATGCCCGGGGTTAGATAAACTTCTTGCACATGTTGGACATGATAAAGAACACTAGGTGGAGCTCAATTGTTAGACTTTTGATGCAAAGATTTGATTTTTAAACTTGTATATTAGCTAATGTTCCTTGCTGGTAATTGCTCTTAGTTATACCTTAGTTTGTCAATAATGGTATTTAGAGAAAGGTGTTGTTTGAGTGGTCAAGCAAACACAGGGTCACGTCACGTCCACCGACACCGGCGCCTCTTCTCCCGGAGCCCTTTCAGGCGCAGCGAGGGAACCGAGGGTACGCGCGCGTGACTCTTGACTACGTTCGCGCGTAACCAGCTCTATACGTGTCAATTGAAGAGCGATCCTTTTGAATTGACACGTACAGAGTGAGTTACGTGCGTACGTAGTCAAGAGTCACGCGCGCGTCCCCTCGGTTCCCTCGCTGCGCCTGAAAGGGCAGCCATCGGAGAAGGGGCGCCGGTGGCGGTGGACGTGACGTGACCCTGTGTTTGCTTGATGACTTGATGGGGGGGGGGAGGGGGGATCTAGGTGTTTGCTGCAGTGGGTATAGGCATAAAGAAAATAGGCCTTAGTTCATTCCCGTATCAACCCCAATGTGATATCTTGCTTTGTTAGTTCACACAGATATGTCGGACGCCCATTCCTCGTCCAACTCCTCGTCGGGGCACTCATCGTTGCCGAACCCAACTTCGGGCAACGATGAAGGAAGTAGGGGGAAAACCACCCGGAAGCCGCGAACAATGTCGAAGCCCCCTACTCGACGTATGGAGATGACCCAAGTATCTACGAAGTCCGGTGTGCCCACGAAATCGGATGACGTAGCGAACAAGTTCCGCACGTTCTGCGGGATACTCGGGCGGGAGAGGGTCAACATAACCATTCAGAACTGGAAGGATATTACCCCCGCGAAGGAGGAGGAGTTGATGGATGAAGTAAAAAGGTGGTTCGAGATCCCGGCAGAACACGAACAACGTGTGAGATCGGCTGCAATGAAGACCATGGGCAAGGCGTGGAGGTCGTTCAAGAGCATCTTGACGACGAAGTTCGTACGGACGGGAGATAGCCCGTTTCAGAAGTACGGCTTCCTGGACGAGCAAGTGTATGGCCGATTTGTTGAGATGAAGACCACGCCAGAAGAAGTGGCGAAGAGTGAACGGCAGAAGGCCCTTCAAGTAAGAAACACGCACCCGCATAGGCTCGGAAACACGGGATACGAAGGTGCTTTGGCGAGATGGGAGAAGCAGGATCGGGAGGCAATGGAGAAGAATTTGCCCCCTCCATTTCCCAGCGTGGTTTCTGGCCGCGCCGCCTCCTGGTGCAGAGCACGTGCCAAGCCAGATCCGCAGAGCGGTTCAGCCACATTTCCAAACCCCGCTGACCAGGAAGTGGTCGATCGCATGGTACGTAATATACCTGACTTTGTACACATAATTCTTCGGAACCGTACGAGGTTTCATTTGTAACTCGCGCGCATGATCGTTGCAGGTGCAGATAGCTTCACAAGGGCCACTAGATGATGAAGAAACACAATCATCTAGGACCAAAGACCTCCTCACCGTAGCGTTGGGAAACCCGGAGCACCCAGGTCGAACAAGAGGTGTTGGGGTTGCAGTTCCCTGGAGAGAGGGATTCCCTGAGACGGAGGAGGAGTATGAGAGGAGGAAGGCCGCCAAGAGGAGTCGAACTCAGTCGACAACGACGACGAGAGACTCCGAAGATCTGGAGAGGCGTATTCTGGAGGAAGTCAGGAGGCAGGTTGAGGCATTTAAGGAGGAGTTCAGAGCTCAACTTTTACAATCTAACGTAGCTATGGCGAGCCCCGGAAATATTCGGAGTAGCTGCGCATCCGCCGAAGAACAGGGTGAAACATATCCCTGCGACACCATCTCGGTAAGGGCCATTTAGAGGGTTTTTGTAATAGTAAGTACGTAACGTTCAACGTACTCAACAACATACTCTCTAATTTTGTAGGAGACGACTCCTTGCACGTTGTTGGCAAGGGTAGCTGGAGATGTCACCATCGATGCTGCATTTGGGATGGCATATCCCAAGGAGGCAGGGGCTCTACTGCATGGTCGCCCCATAGCATCGACCTTTCAGAAGGTGCATGTGGACGATGTGATCGAAGGTTTCAAGGAGCTCCCGCTTCCCATGCCACCAAATGACGAGATCACGGTGCTGCGTCAGACGATTGGCACCTTTATCCAGTGGCCCAAGAGGGACATCAAAATACGAGTGCGGCCTGCCTCTCAGAGCGCATCAGCCATTCAGCCAGCTAGGGTATCCGAGGCTAACCCTACCCCCATGGAGCTAGTAGCGGTAGCGCAACGGGCTGATGAGCCAGCTTCATCTCCGGTCAAGCTCCTAGAGCCAGCAGCTGCTACCTCCATAGGTACTAAGGAGGTGCTACAGATGAGATCAGTTCCTTCACCGGTGAAGCGCACCTACTCTAGGGGGGCTAGCAGAGTCCGCAAGGGCAGGAGTCGCAGTAAGACTTCCAAGGGTAGCCAAAATCGAAGGCAGCTCTAGTGGCAGAGCTTGGGTTTGATCCGGACGCAGTGGATGATCTCCCTTTCGCGCCTGTAGCTCATCGATTCGTGAATGGACAAGTCTTGGTCACGCCGGAAGACATATCGAGCTCACTGGCATGCCAGAGGTTGCATGATTGGTACATGAAGGCGACGAACAACCTAGAGCCCGGCCAAACCATGCCACAATGCGTCAAGGTCGCTTTCAAGGAGGAACACCTCTTCCACCAGGACATGGGCGGGTTGTTCTACCTGTACTTTCAAGACCTCTTCGAACTCTTCAACCTCGACGCCCTGGAGCAGACCATGTTGAGATGCTGGACATTGTAAGTCTACAACTTCTCAGTCAATTAGTTTTCTCCATACCTATGCAACTTAATTAAGCTGTGACATGATTTCCCATTTTGCATAGATACATGCACACCGAAGCCAGACTGGTCAAAGAACCTATCGGCTTCATTGACCCGGCAAAGGTGACTTGGGCAAACATTAGGGACAACAGAGAAGCAGTTCTGGAGTATGTTAAGCATGCACTGTTGTCCCAAAAGGATAAAGAGTACTTCGTATTTGCCTACAACCCTGAGTAAGTGTTGCATCGCATCCAATACTTACAATTTCACCATTACGCATATATCAAGAAGCTGATTTGGAAGTACCTCTATATATGTGCAGCTTCCATTGGGTGTTGGTCGTACTAATACCAAAATGGAACAGAGTTAGATACTTTGATTCCTCGCGAAACCCTTCACGCGATTTTCGGCCGATTCACGACATACTTGACGAGGCGTTCATCGAGTACAAAGCTCGTGGAGGGATAAGTGGCAAAAGGTCAAAGCTGCGACATAGATTTGACTTTCCGGTACATATACATTCATTACTATGTTAATATAGCATATTGACATGCTTCATAATAGATTCTTCTTAGCTAACGTATATTCGGTTGTTGTTTTAGTGCAAACAACAACCTAAGGGTACAAACCTATGTGGATTCTACGTTTGCTACCACATGGAGGTTGTCGCGGGTTTCGTTAGGCGAAGACTAGCGGAGGAGGTATACACAAATGCAAGCATTATTTCGAGTTTATTTACATTTGCTAATTTTCTAGTCCTTGATGATTTTATGACAACAACAGGCGTGGAAGGTTCAAGATGACACATTTGATGAAGCTGAACTCAAGCACATTCGAGGGATTTTTGCCTTCTTCATCAATACACAAATCATCAATCCCGCCGGCGAGTTCTACGGTGGCGGCTTAGCGGACTAGCTAGCAATATCTTTCATATTTGTTCTTAGACATCTGCTCCAACTCTACTTTTAAACATTGAACAGATTGTTGACAGCATGCAGCAATTGTGACTCAGTTCTAGCTAGCTACCAATTGTGAATATATGTAGCTAGCAATTGTGAATGCATATATGTATAAATATGTGATTGTTACAGCATGTGATTGTTTCTGTGAATGTCCAAATATGTGAATATTCTGTGCAATCTATATGTATCTCCTGTTTCAGAGGGCATGGCTAGCAATTCCTGAGGCTAGCCACAAAACAGGCAGTGTTAAGCCCTCTGTACACACCCATCCCAGACGGGTGAACAGTTGAACCCGTCCGTGATGTCATCATCGCAGACGGGTCGTGACATACGTCCGTCTGGGATGACACCGACATCGCGGACGGTCGTGATTAATACCCGTCTGGGATGACCCAAGATCGCGGACGGTCGTGATATACGCCCGTCTGGGATGACCGGACATCGCAGACGACTCAGTTGTCCGACCGTCTGCGACGAGTAATAATCGCAGACGGGCTGCGCACCCGTCTGCCATGACCGGCGTCATCGCTGACCACCGATTCCGGACGGACTGGCCACCCGTCTGGGATGGTTGTTTTGGCCCGTCTCGAAAGAGCTGTTCTGTAGTAATGCAACCAGTATTCGAAGCAAAACGAGGGAAACAATGCGTATATTTTTCTTCAGTAATTGTTCATTACCTTACTCTTTCGAAAGTCTCTTTGCTGCACACCTTGCCCATGATGAAGCACGAATCTCCTGTCATAGGTTTGCAGTCAGTCATCACTAAGTTCCAGCTATAAATAAATCCATGAAGTGGGCGGTTCTGTAGCAGCCATCGTTCAGGTAAGCTCTCCATCTCTGACCTAGCCCTAATTACCAACTTTTGGGGTGTGGCAGAGGCTCTTGAGCGGCTCAACAAGCAGCAGGGACGGGTGATCGATTTGAAGACTCTGGATCTGTAACAGATGCTCTTCTTCACCAGATTACCACTTGAAGAACAACAACTATTACCACTTGATGTGATCAAAATGCTCAAACATTAGTAAACTACAAAAGTGCAATTGCGCTTACAAGTTACATTGATCAGCTCAGTGTTCTTACAGTCCACAGAGAACCATCCCGTCATAGATACATCAAAACCCAGCAAAATAGAATCAAAAATTACAAGTAAAACATGACCTTTTGAACGGCGGGGGAGAGAGGAGGCGGAGGGGGCCGGCGGCGTCGTGGAGGAGGCGGAGGCGGCCGGAGGCGGAGGGAGAGGAGGCGACGGGGGGCACGGAGGCGGAGGGGGCCGGCGGCGTCGGGGAGGAGATGGAGGCGGCCGAAGGCGGAGGGAGAGGAGGCGGTACGGGAGAGAGGAGGCGGAGGGGGCCGGCAGCGTCGTGGAGGACGCGGAGGCGGCCGGAGGCGGAGGGAGAGGAGCCAGCGGGGGGCACGGAGGCGGAGGGGGTGGATCCGGTGGCGGAGGGCGTGGATCTAGTGGCGGAGGTCCGAGGCGCGGATCCGGTGGCGAGGTGTGCGGAACCAGTGGCGGGGGGACGGAGGCGGAGGGGGCCGGCGGCGTCGGGGAGGAGACGGAGGTGGCCGGAGGTGGAGGGAGAGGAGGCGGTACGGGAGAGAGGAGGCGGAGGGGGCCGGCGGCGTCATGGAGGAGGCAGAGGCGGCCGGAGGCGGAGGGAGAGGAGGCGGCACGGGAGAGAGGAGGCGGAGTGGGCCGTCAGCGTCGTGGAGGAGGCGGAGGCGGCCGGAGGCGGAGAGAGAGGCGGCGGGAGCTCAGGCGCCGCCGTCGAGAGCTCGGGGAGGGGGATCGGGGTGGGAGTTTGATTCGGGAGGAGTGGGGGAAGGTTGGCAGAGAGTTTTTATGGAGTGAATAAGTTTAGGGTTTGGTAGAGAGTTTTTTGGGATCGGTGGCGGCGGAATTTTCACTGACAGGCGGAAACTCATTGCCCGTCAGAGGTGATGAATTTTTACTGACGGGCACAATTTTATGCCCGTTAGTGATATAGGTTGTCAGTGGTGCTATTGTCACCACTGACGGGCCAAACTTTGGGCCCGTCAGTGGTGACTTTTTCTGCTGAATCTAAACGTTTCGCACTCATCTCCACTGACGGTTCCCCAACAGCCCGTCAGTGAAGATGAGTACTACTGACGGGTATTCTGTACCCGTCAGCGAAGATGGTTTAGCGAAAGTATTTTCTGAGGTAGTGATGGGAAATAAAAATTCAGATCGCAAATCGGCATGCTAGTCGTTGTATTGACCCGTCTATTTAGGTGCAGTTACGATGATCTATCGGCTGTAATCCATTTTGGTACAATTATGATGATCTATTGGTTGTGATATGTTTAGATACAGTTATGAAGATCTATCGATTGTGATCTGTTTATGTACTGTTACGAAAATCTACCAGTTGTAATATGTTCAGGTATAGTTATGAAGATCTATTAGCTCTAACCTATTTAAGTACGATTATGAAGATCTTTCGGTTGTGGTCTACTAATAATAAAAGATCTATTAAATTAATAGTTAGATATTTTATTTTTTAATAGAAAATTCTAGCATCTCTATATTTTTCTATCGTATATTATTTTTAGTATATAGTGGATCGTTAAAGCGATTTTGGAACTCGAATGTTATTTGTGGCGGCAGGTAAAGCATTGCCTTCTTTTTCGACAGATTTGTTTAGGTTGCAGTGCAACCTTTGAATTTATGTTTATACCTTCATTTGGAGCTTCTGCAGAGGATAGACTTTGTACATTGTCATCATTCTGAGGTCACCTGAGTTGACTCTCGGCGGTTGCTTAATGCACAAGTATGGTAACACGCAACCAAACAAATGTGCCAGAGTAATCAATAGTTCAATGCGAAGGCGCGTCATCTTATGGCCGACTCTTTTAACAAGAAACTTAAACAAGCTCTGTCAAACGCCCTACTTGCACACCTCAATCCACGACACATACATGTTTGGAATGCGGGAACTTTGATTAACAGTTGCATATTAAATTCCTATGCACGTGACTTATACTCCCTCCGTCCCAAAATGTAAGGCACGCATGTATTCCAAAATTTACAATTAGGTCTATAACATGTTAGTTATATGATATAAAAATGATATCATTGGAAAGTGCTTTCGAAAACGAATCCAACAATATCACTTTTGTATCACATAATCAAAATATTATAAGTCTAATCGTAAATCTTGGAATACGTGCGCACTTTACATTTTGGGACAGAGGGAGTATGTGTTGCAGTTTTTATGTGTCATAACCTCAGGAGTGTTAGTTTTTATGTGTCATAACCTCAGGAGTGTCTAAAGCTTATTCGATTGAGATTTTATTAAATATAAATCGATGTAGTGAGCTTTAAGATCTTAATCTAACTGTAATTTAGGAATTACATATTTTAGAATTATATATAATTTTAGATTAAAAATGTGCAACTAAATAATTATATATTTCAAATCCTAAAGTTGCACTAAACTTTGTGTAACTTTAGTATTGATAATTTACCACTCACTCGACGACTACGGACGACTTAGGAATAACAAATCTGATAATCTAAGGGCCCCTTTAGTCTAGAACCCATGAATTAGAAAAATAGAAATAAAAAAATAGACATTTATGTCATGACATGTTTAATCCTACAGGAACTGAAAACACGTAAATAATTAATAAAAGTTATTTAAATGCATGATAGATAAAATTTTTTTAAGAATTTGATACGTGCCATATGTTTGATGAGATTTTTTACGACAATCTATTACAAAAATCACATGATCAAATATGCTGAGACAATATACATGGAGTAAGGTGTGCCCATGAATCATGTTTATATTCAAAATGCCATACATGTACGTGCGTGCATGTGAGATGCTCCCGGCTTAAACAATGAGACAAAGCTTAAGACAGATGCATGCATGGCAACGTGCATATGAATTAATGGGCAGACAGTTGATTAGCTAAGTCCAAAATAAAAAGAAGAGGAAGACACTACTACAGATAGCATTTAACGGGACGCCACCTGTACAGACGGCAACAGGGAGCCGTCTGCACAATTCTTAGTGCAGACGGTTCCCAACACGAACCGTCTGCACAAATCACGACCACGGATGCCGAACAAGCGGGACGGCACAGTGCAGACGGCTGCCGTTGGGAACCGTCTGTACAAATAATGCAGACGGTTCCAAACTGCAGCCGTCTGCACTATGCACAACAGTCCAGACGGCTCCCAACTGGGACCGTCTGCACTATTTGTACAGACGGTCCCAGTTTGGCACCGTCTGGACTAATAAATACAGTACAGACGGCTCCCAACTGGTACCGTCTGCACTATTTGTACAGACGGTACCAGTTGGGAGCCGTCTGCACTAACCAGTACAGTACAGACGGTCCCAGTTGGGAGCCGTCTGTACTATTTTTACAGACAGTTCCCAACCTGGAGCCGTCTGTACTAATGTAGTCGGTCACTCCCTCACTCCCACTCCGTCACTCCCGCTAGCTACTCACTCCGGCATCTCGAGCCGCCCGCAAGCGCCGCCGCCACCGGAGCTCGTGCCGCCCGCCGGCGACCTCCCCAAGCTGCCGCCGCCTCCCGCCGACGCTCTGCCGCCGCCGCCGCCGCCGCTAGGGCCGCCCCGAAGCTTTCCCGCCGCCGGCCGTGGCCTCCACCTCACCGCCGGCCGCCTGCCTCGCCCCGCCGCCTCCCGGTAAGCCGCCGCCCTCCCACGTCCACCGCCGCTGTCCCCCGCCAGCGCCGGTTGCCGCCGGCGAGCTCGGGCGGCGTCCCGGCCGACCGCCGGACCTCAGGCGACTTAATGAAAAAAAATTAAAAAAATAAAACAAAAACCAGTGGGACCCACCTGTCAGAATATATTAATATTTATTTATTTATTTATTTATTATTTTTACTGAGGAAAAGATCAAAAAGAGTATTTAAATAATTAAATCTTATAAAAATCATAGAAAAATCATTATTAGTCAGAAAAATGCAAATAATATATCAAAATGTTCAGAAAAATAAGATCTACGCAATTATGTCATTTTGATTCGTGTTTGCATTGTAGAAAAAATTAAATTGACTAAAAACTCAAATTAGGGTTTCCGGAACCGCCGGAGAAATTAGGATCGCGATATTTTGAGCGTCCGGACTCCGATGAAATTGATTCTATTTGCATTAGTCCTTATTTTATGTCATCTATTCGGTGACATGCATTTCATCTCAGGCCGATGTTCCGCATTTTGATATTTATGTTTGTACCCTTAAACCCTTAAACTGCAGTACGATTTCTAGATAAGCTCCTTTTTCGCGATGAGAAGCTAGGTCGCTTTCTTTTATTAGGTCAATCTAACACTAATTTCCTTGTTGTGCAGCGCGTGTAGCTTGATGGATCGGGTGTGGATGTACGGTTCTCGTACGAACCAAGCGTACCTTGACGGTGTGACGAATTTTCTGAGAGTTGCCGAGGATGATAGGTTGAAGAAGGGTGTTGAATATATATATTGTCCTTGTTGCGACTGTAGAAATGAGAGATCATTTCTCGGACACAACTCAGCGCTACAGATCCAAGCGCACTTGATTATTAGGGGCTTCAAACCGGACTACGCGTGTTGGACCAAACATGGTGAAGAGCAGAACATGTCACAGGAAGACGTTGGCATCGTCGAAGAACCCGAAGTCAACGAAAGGAGAGAACATGGGGACGAAGTAGTTGCAGACGATGATTGTGGCCGCCACGAGGAAGTAGGTGCAGACGATGACTGTGGTGGCGCAGAGGACGATGATAGGTTGGATCAGATGCTGCGCGATGCCGACGTGAACTTTAATACTGAGAGAGACTTACACAAGTTCATGTACTTGATTGAGGACTCAGAGAAACCTTTGTTTCCGGGTTGCAAGCCGAAATACACAAAGCTGTCATCCGTGCTCGAGCTGCTCCAACTGAAAGCCAGCCATGGTTGGTCAGACAAGAGTTTCACAGCGCTCCTAGGTCTCCTCTCCGAGATGCTTCCGGATGGTAACGAGCTGCCCAAAAACACGTACCGAGCAAAGCAGGTGGTTTGTCCCCTGGGGATGGAGGTAGAAAGGATACATGCATGTCGGAACGACTGTATCCTGTACCGTAATGAATTATCGAACTTGCGTTCATGTCCAGTGTGCGAAGCATCTCGTTACAACCGTAAGAGCCAACCAGACGACAGCGAGTCTTCCATCGAGCCGAAGAAAGGAATTCCCGCTAAGGTGGTGTGGTACCTGCCCGTAATTCCGCGTCTAAAGCGTTTGTTCGCGAACCCAAAAGAGGCCAAATTGTTGTGCTGGCACTCGGAGGACCGTAAGAAAGATGGAAAGCTAAGACACCCTGCCGATTTCGCGCAGTGGAGAAACATCGACATGATCTTCGAAAACTTCGGTGCAGAGCCGAGGAATATAAGGTTCGCGTTGAGCACGGACGGAATGAATCCTTTCGGCAACATGAGCAGCCGGCACAGCACTTGGCCAGTTGCTCTTAGTATGTACAACCTACCACCTTGGCTGTGTATGAAGCGGAAGTACATCATGATGTCACTGCTTATCCAAGGGCCGAAGCAACCTGGGAACGATATTGACGTCTACCTAAGACCTTTGGTGGAAGATCTGAAAACACTGTGGAACGAAGGGGTGCAGGTATGGGATGCGTACAAACAAGAGAACTTCACCCTACACGCCATGTTGTTCTGCACGGTCAATGATTTGCCTGCCCTACGCAACCTTTCGGGCCAGAGTAAAGAGCCAGACAAGGCTTGCCCTCAGTGCTTGGATGGTACGGCGAGTAGGTGGCTGGCCCACTCCCGTAAGACGGTGTTCATGCGCCACCGTAGGTTCCTTAAGAGGAATCACCCGTACCGCAACATGAAGGACCAATTTGACGGGACGAGGGAGAGAGCTTTATGTCCAAGGCATTACAGCGGGCAAGAGGTGTACGATATGGTTAAGGATATCGACGTTGTCCTTGGAAAGAGTGGTAAAAAAGCGAAGGCCAGCGGCATGTGGAAGAAGAAATCAATATTTTGGGAGTTATCCTACTGGCAGCACCTTGAAGTTCGCCACTGCATCGACGTTATGCACGTAGAGAAAAACGTGTGTGACAGCCTGATTGGTCTCTTACTCAATATTCCAGGGAAGACGAAGGACGGCCTCAACGCACGCCTCGACTTAGTAGACATGAAGATCAGGCCCGAGTTGGCACCTGAGCCCTCCCAACAAGACAGAACAAGGCTTCCTCCGGCCTGCTATAACCTGAAAAAGGCCGAGAGGACCGAACTATGCCGGTGCTTGCAAGGTGTGAAAGTTCCGTCCGGTTACTCCGCCAACATCTCGAAACTTGTTTCGATGGAAGATCTAAAATTGTTCGGCATGAAGTCCCACGATTGCCATGTGTTGATGACACAGATGCTTCCTGTTGCAATCCGAAATATCCAGCCGAGCTATCTCCGAGACACAATCACTAGGCTGTGCTACTTCTTCAACACAATCTCTCAGAAGGTCATCGATCCCGAAGCACTAGATGTGTTGCAGGCCGCTCTGGTGAAGACATTATGTCATCTTGAGATGTACTTTCCTCCGTCGTTTTTTGATATCATGGTCCATGTTACCGTCCACCTCGTGAGAGAGATAAAGATCTGTGGACCGGTATTTCTACGCCAGATGTACCCGTTTGAGCGGTACATGGGAATTCTCAAGCAGTACGTACGAAATAGATCTCGTCCAGAGGGCAGCATCATCGAAGGTTACACAACCGAAGAGGTGGTCGAGTTCTGTGTCGATTACATGGACCAGCTCAAACAGATAGGTGTGCCTACGTCTCGCCACGAGGGGAGACTGGATGGCAAAGGGACCATAGGAAGGAAAACACTCATCCCTGACTACGCGTCGTTATCTCAAGCCCATTTCGCAGTCTTGCAACACATGACTGAAGTTGCCCCGTATATCAACATGCATAAGGACGAGCTGCGCAGAGAGAATCCAGGCCGTACGGAGGCTTGGCTTACCAGACAGCACAACCGCAGCTTCAACAACTGGTTGCGGGTTCGAAGTGCTAATAGTACAACAGAGGAGAATATTGGCTGGTTGGCCAGATGGCCAAGTCACACGATCCTGAAATTTGAAGCCTACGACATAAATGGGTACACCTTTTATACCAGAGCACAGGATACGAAGAGCACGGTACAAAACAGCGGTGTCCGCATAGATGCCTTCCAGGACAAACGTGGTGTGTGTGCGTACTACGGGTACATTGAGGAGATCTGGGAACTCGACTATGTACGTTTCAGGATCCCCCTCTTCCGGTGCCGTTGGGTCGCACTCTCAAGTGTTAAGGTCGACAAGTACGGCATGACTACAGTGGACCTCGAACGTGCCGCATACAAAGAGGAACCATTCGTACTCGCTAAACAAGCTACTCAGGTCTTTTATGTCCAAGACCCGGCAAATCAGAAACTTCACGTAGTCCTTCAGGGGAAAAGAAGGATTGTCGGAGTTGAGAATGTCGTGGACGAGGAAGAGTACAATCAATTTGATGAGTACCCTCCTGGAGACGGCACCGCGCTCAACGAAGAACAACTACCGTTCGGGGCCACCTGCTATCTGCGCGTCGATCATCAAGAAGGGCTGGTTGTTAAAGGAGATTAGGTTATTTTCTATGATCGAACCCGATTGTTATGTATCGTCACCAGGGTTTTTTGTATGAACTATTAATGTAATAAAAATATGAAAATAGTTGTACCATGAAATTGTACATATGAAAATATGAATTTATAAAAAAAGTTCAACTCGTTTGGAGTTCATATGAAGTTTTTATGAATTTTACAAGTTTAAGGCATTTTTTGCATTCAATTTTATGAGTTCCCAATGAAGAGAGTAATATAAAACCTTAGTTTACTACACATTATTACTGCCTTTAAATGCAACATGAAATTTAGCAGATGGTAAAAAGATGAACTTCAGCATGAGATTCAATGTATGCCATGAGCTAGAGGATTCGAACTGCAAACTAACGCAACTGGAATCAGGTTAATCGGAGTCCGGACGCTTGACTTATCGCGATCCGAAGCTTCCGGCTAATCGGGGAAACCCTAATTGGAGTTTTTAGCAATTTTCCTTTTTCCTAACATGGATGAATATGATATGATTGAATAGATCTCATTTTTCTGAACATTTTGATATATTATTTGCATTTTCCTGAATTAAGATGAATTTTCTACGAATTTTACAAGATTTAAACCAATTTAAATCCTTTTTTGTATTTTTCTCAGTAAAGAATAACAGAACTAAACAGTAAATACTTTTATCACCTACCCCATACCTAGCCTCAGAGAATGACAGGTGGGACCCTTGGTCAATTCGGGTCAAGATTGACCAAGACTATGACAAGGGGACCCACATGTCATAACACTCTCTTTTCTTTTCTTTAATTCTTTTTCCAATTTCTTATGTGCGGGACCCACTTGCCATAGACACAGCTAAAGAGCTCAATTAACACACTGGTTAACTATTAACTTACTGCATGGATTACAAATAGCAATCACTAAGCAACTAAACATGCCCTAACCGAACTAATTAACCTAATTAGCTACCAGCTAACCAACTAACTAACTTAGCTAACAACTAACCAATCTGACTAACAACTAAATAACTAACCCTGGCTATTTACTAACCAACCTAACCACTGATTAACAGCCCTAACTAACAACTAACTACTCATCTAACCAATTACTAAACCAACTATCCCTAGCTAACTTAACTAATCAATCTAACTAGTAACTTAACTAATTTATAAAAAAAGTTCAACTCGTTTGGAGTTCATATGAAGTTTTTATGAATTTTACAAGTTTAAGGCATTTTTTGCATTCAATTTTATGAGTTCCCAATGAAGAGAGTAATATAAAACCTTAGTTTACTACACATTATTACTGCCTTTAAATGCAACATGAAATTTTAAAAAGGTAAAAAGATGAAAAAATGCCCGTATTGCCTCAGCAGGCTCAGGCGGCATTCCGTAGAGCGTGCGCGTCACTGGCGAGGGAAAAGATCCCGATAACGTACGCCAGCTGGCCGTCAGTGCCGGATCACGAGAAAGAGTTCCTGTGGAACACCATCCAAGGACAGTTCGACTTCCCGGAAGGTACCGAGCAGGCCGTGGAAAGACAGGCAAAAGCGAAGATGGGCAAAGCGTGGAAGACCTTCAAGAGCGAGCTGTACAACACGTACGTCAAGAACGATCTTATGCCCTACAGGCAGGACCCGAACACTTACGGGTACCTGGAGGATCAATGGGCGGAATTCGTGGAGAGGTGCACGTCGGAGGAATTCGTGCAGAAGAGCCAGGCAAACAGGGCCCGTCAGGCATGCAACGTTCACCCCCACAGGCTTGGAAGCGGGGGGTACGCGCGCAAAGAGCTGGAATGGAGAACAGAGGACGAGCGGGCGTCTCAGGAGAGTCGCGACACCCCGTTCTCCCAGATCCCAGAGAGGCGGGCCCGGAACTGGTTTCGCGCGAGGGCCAACATCTCGGCTGATGGCACCGTCGCCTTCAACAAGCCCGAAACCGTCCAAGTGGCTGAAAACATCATGCGACTATCAGAACAATCCGCCCAAGGAACTTTCCAAACAGCCAGGGAGAAGGACATACTAACCTCGGCTCTGGGAAACAAAGAGCACCCGGGTCGAACGCGTGGCCTAGGGGTGACGGTTCCATGGAAGCTGGGATTCCCGGACGATGCGGGACAGTACAGGAGTCGGAGGAGAACAAAAGCAGAGCGCGAGGCAGCCGAGCGTGAACGGATGAAGCAAGAGCTGATGGATGAAATATTTGCAGGCCTACAAGAGAGGATCGATGCAAGGGTCGAAGAACGGGTACGGCAGATAAGGCAGGAGGATGCAGCCGCCGGGGCCGAACGCAGCCCCGCAGCCTCATCCCCACATGGTCGGCGCCGGAGTAGCTGCGCATCCGTGGAAAACGAGAATGCCGAAGACGTGGAAGAACAATCCCCACCGCAGCACGTTCGAGATGACGACCGCGCCGACGACTTACCTAATTTCGACCCTATTCTGCCTGAACACGTCAATGAAAGATTCCCTCTCGACGAGATAGCGGTGGCAACCAAGTGCAAACTCCTCGTGCCCAGCAGTTTTGGCCCCGGTGACATGCTTGAGGCTGGCCAGGGGTTAGTATTTCCACCTTCAGAAAGCACGATGACGGTGCACGGAGTTCCGCTAGCGGCGGATAAAGCTAAGGTGGCAGTGGACATGGTGCATGCGAATTGCAGATCCTTCAGACTTCCTGTACCGCCGGAGGACGACGTCACGACACTGGGGCAGGCCATCCACACGTTCATCCAGTGGCCGAAGAAGTACATTTCCCTAGTTGCCCCTCCACCTCCTCCACGGCCGCTGTCTCCGGTGCATTACGGTAAAGATTTCTCAATCCGTCCTCCTCCACCGAAGGTGAAATCCGCTTCAGCACGATCTCAGCAATCTAGCAGATCTAGCCAACAGGCTGCCAAAACAGCTCCTCAAGCTCAGCGTAGGGCCACCAGAAATAGCACAAAGTTGGCTAAGGGCAAAGAGGTAGACGAAGAACCCGAGATAAGAAAATACACGGAACGGCAGCCGCTAGTGACACGGGCGGCGTTAGAGCGACTTGGCTGGGCAGCCACGATTTTGCACGATTATTACATGAAGAGGTCCAACGAGGAGACAGAGCTTCCTCAGAATATCTGCGCCGCGTACAAGCGGCAACATTTCCTTCATGCAAGTGGAACCTTTACCATTGAGTTCTCGGATTTATCAGACCTCTACCGTCATGACGCCCTCGATGCCAGCCTATTAAGATGCTGGACACTGTAAGTGTTCTCAATCACTGTTTAAGCTAAATGAATTGCCTAACTTATTGATACGCTCTTTCAATGACATTACTTTTATGTGCAGACATATGATTCAAGAGGCTAGGATAGATAACCCTAATATCGGATTCCTCGATCCGGGAGTGGTCATATGCACAATGGTCCAATTCCAGCCGAACGAGGTGGAGGATTACATTTCGGACGCCATGCTCGTTCAGTGTACTAAGCACGCCATTCTTCTACCGTACAACTATGGCTTCCATTGGATGCTCGTCGGCCTCGAGCCAGAACGTCTACATGCCACGTACTTCGACTCTAGGGACTACCCACCAGAGAAGTACGCAGATTTGACGACGGTGCTCAACGGGGCGTTCAAGAAATATGTTGCCAAGGGCGGGCTTGTGAAAACAACAAAAACCGAACCTACCCACCGATTTCATTTCCCGGTAATAATTCCTCCCTCGCCCAAGAATAATCACCTCGCACGTTCTAATATGTATTCGGTAAAACTAAATTACCCTGCAAGTAACCATGATTTCTACAGTGCCACAAGCAGCCGCCGGGCAGCAATCTCTGTGGATACTATGTGGCGACATATATGATGCAGATCGTTGGCTCTAGTCCGGTAGATCTGGAGGTTAGTGTCATTACACTATATGTAGTTCCATTTTTCATCGTTCGGACGTCGTGCCTAACCTAGCTATTTAATTTCCTTGTGCAGACTTTGAAGTTCCCTACAGATGAGCTCGACACTGAGGGCGTCTCGATTGTTCAAAAACGGTTAATAGCTTTCATATTTAGAGAGGTGTTGAAGGAGACCGGAGAGTTCCATTGTCCTCAAATTGCTCCTCAATGACTTGAGAGTTTTTTTAACTAACAATGCATGTAAATGACTTTGTGGTTGTCGAGAATGATCTTTTAAGTTTACTTCTGAATGTTATGTCTAAGATCAGTGATTACATTGTGTGTCTGTGTATGCTATGCCCGTGATTGATCACTTTGTTTCTAGCGTTTTCACTGCCGCACGGCATCGTTACACTGCCGCACGGCTGCTGCGACAGCGGAAACGGTAGTTTCCGCTGCCGCGGCAGCAGGCGGCAGCAACGTCACCCTGCCGCACTGCTGCCGCGGTAGCAGAAACCTCTGTTTTCGCTGCCGTGGCAGCAGGCGGTAGCACTGTCGCCCTGCCGCACTGCTGCCGTGGCAGCGGAATAAGTCATTTCCGCTGCCGAGGCAGCAGGCGGCCGCAACGTCGCCTTGCCGCACGGCTGCCGCGGCAGCCGAAACGTCCGTTTCAGCTGCCGTGGCAGCAGGCGGCACTACCGTAGCCCTGCAGCACTGCTGCCGCGGCAGCGGAATCAGCCATTTCCGCTGCCGCGGCAGCAGGCCGCCTTGCCGCACGGCTGCCGCGGCAGCCGAAACGTCCGTTTCAGCTGCCGTGGCAGCAGGCGGCACTACCGTAGCCCTGCAGCACTGCTGCCGCGACAGCGGAATCAGCCATTTCCGCTGCCGCGGCAGCAGGCCGCCTTGCCGCACGGCTGTCGCCGCAGCCGAAACGTCCGTTTCAGCTGCCGTGGCAGCAGGCGGCACTACCGTAGCCCTGCAGCACTGCTGCCGCGACAGCGGAATCAGCATTTTCCGCTGCCGCGGCACCAGGCGGCAGCATGGCGCCTTGCCGCACTGCTACCGCGGCAGCAGAAACAGGTAGTTTCTGCTGCCGCCGCAGCAACGTTCTCCTAACACAGCATTTGTGCAGACGGTTCCAGGGGTAGAACCGTCTGTACAATGAATTTATGCAGACGGTTCTGAAAATGGAACCGTCTGTACAAATGCTTTTGAAGTACTGTTCTATGCATTTGTGCAGACGGTTTTGATGTTGGGAGCCGTCTGTACAAATGCCTCGGAGGCACTGTGCCAGATAGTAGTACAGACGGCTCATGTGTGGAGCCGTCTGTACTACGTGTTTGTACAGACGGTTCAATAACCGTCTGGACAAAGTTCATTTGTCCAGACTGTTTCGTCCAGACGGTTCGGAAAACTGTCCCGCCCGGTGTTTCCGAACCGTCTGGACAAATGAATTCTGTAGTAGTGAGAAAAGGTCAGCGACATGCATGCATTGATCGATCATAGCTATACGTAAAGCAAAGCAATCCATATGAATGCTTTGCATGGAGATCCGATGAACACCAGGAACACAAAGAAGAAGCTGATGGGGGAACGGACTCGGAGGGACGAACTCAGAGGGACGGACAAGGAGGGACGGGAGCCAGAACAAACCAACACGCATGCACGAAGGCGTGCACTCGCGAGGACTCGCAGGACGCTGAGAAGGACGCTCGACGCACAAAGCATCGGCAGGAGGCCTGGGACCAAGAGGTGGCGGACGGATACCAAGCCGACGATCGCGAAGCCTTCACCACCACCTCAAGACATAGCGTCCATCCACTTCAATGGTAAAGATTAAAATCGATTCATCCCTTCTCTCTCTCATCTATCCATACCACTCTACATCTGGCACACGGCAGAGTCGTTGTCTTGTCAGACGACGGCTTCGTCAAGATGGAATTCTACACGCGTAGTTGGAGGTGCTGCAGGCCTGACGTCTCGGAGTTCATAGAAGCGCCGTCCGTGGCCAGCCGCGGCCGTTATGCGCCGCTGGAGATGTCACGGCCGTATCGGCGGCCCTCGGAGTGCAGCTCACAGCCACCCTGCCGAGGTGGTCGTAACCACTGTCGATAACGCTGCCGGTGTCCGCCTCGTTGTCTGGAGTTGAGACCAGCTATCCCGAGCCATCTATATCAACACAAATCAAGAGAGAACAGAGGAGCTCACGCAGCGGTCGTGTGCTTACCTTGGGTGTACGTGCGTGCGCATAGCTCGGCGCACATGTGAAGACGGAGTTGTTCCGCGCGGCTGTCCGCGACGACTGCCGCTGAAGGTGCCGGCGGCCGGAGTCATGCTGCGCGGCTGTCTGCGACGATCCGCCGTCGGTGTTGCCCGTTGCTGGAGATGCACACCGTGGATGTCACCGAAGTCGTTGACTCCCCGCCTGGAACTTCGTTGAAGCTGCCGGGCCGTACACAGCTTGGTATCTGCAAGGGACGTGCATGTAGCTCATATACATGGCTACGTGTACATGTCGCCTGTGTATAAGCCACGGATGCACATGTCCTGTGCATGGCTATGTATGTATATGAGATTCACGTCCGAACGAGAAGGTGCCCCGCCGGACAGCGCGATCGCGACGTCAAGCCGCGGGGCCTTCCGTCCGGGATGTTCCGCACATCGACGAGTCGCCACCACCGATTTCAGCGGAAGCCAGGAGCGATCATGCCGACATGTGCGCATGCCGGTCTCTACTAAAGATCTACTCCCGCGAAGCATACTCCTTGACTCCTTGTTCACCTCGAGGAAGCCATTAGGTCGTCAAGTCGTCCAAGTCAAACACATCTATACACGCTACATCAACTCAAATAATTACATCTACACTGTTTAAGACCAACGAGGTTAAACGGCAAGAGCAAACATGGTCAAAGCATAGGCCCGCTACCGATGACGCGTATACCGAGGGGGACACCAACTCACCATGCATGGAGAACACAAAGCAAAGACCGACGACGACAACCACGCAGCTTAATCGTTTCATAGTTTAACCCGCAGGAGTAATTAACTGGGAGCCTTTGGAGACTCCGGAATTCATGAGATCACATCGCCATAGTCAAGCTGGCCACCCTAGAAGGCGATGGAGCACAATCTTGAGAATTTTATTTGTTACTCTATAATAATCAATGAAATATGTTCCTTTACCTTTTTCTTTGTGTACTTGGTACACTAGCACACCCGTAATCTTTTTTCCATTTTCCCGGCACACAAGATACCTTTTTCTATGAAAAGTTATTTCTCATGTCAAATACCATAGTTGTTATAAATACAAAGAAAAAATTTCAAAAAGATCTAACCTCTTCTTGAGATCCCATTTGACTGGGGCGTAAGAAAGCAATCAATTTGAATTTTGATAGTGTCATTTCTTTTATCCTAAGGACATCTATAGAAAAAATTCATGAGAATAAAATTCTATAAAATTCCTTTGAAAAATCTTCTATCCAAAGGGCCCTAAATGGAGAACCAACGAAGGATTGGACAGATACATATTATTAAGCGCTTGGAGAAAATTAGGCAATGATTAAAGACATAATGTGCTCTTTCAATTCTTCCTGTATTCTGCATGAGCTATTGTATTTGAACGAATACAACAGTTCCAGATAATGACTTAACGGCTCACTGCAATATGTTCAAAACTACGATTCTAGGCCATTCTGGTTATCTTACCCAGAGACGTATAACTGATATAACCCCCAAAACTCTGTACCAATGTCTCAAAAATTACAAGGGGAGCTGGACCGTTACCTTTCAATCCTACAGTCAAAACCTATGGAGTGTATCCGCTGAAAGAATGGAGATTCTTCCCTTCCCAAGTGTAGGAACAATGTTGGTGGTATAAGCCTTGAAGCGGCATGATTTGAGCAAAGTTGCTTTCAAGCATCATGATTTGAGCACAGTTGCAAGCATCAGAAGGTTATCATGTCGAGCGACATGATTCTGTGCCCCTCGGTGACCTGAGTGGGATGCCATCAGCAGCAGACCTGAGAGGAATTCCTTCAGCCGCATATGCATCCTCATCCGCATGTTTAGGAAGTCGGATAGGTAAATTCGGGTGCAGACCTGTGAATGATGCCAAGGAATAATAATTTTACGAACAGGTGTCATTCCAAGTCAAAGGGGAGGAAATGTTATCGTACGGTCATACCATCCACCATATCCTTCGTCTTGTGAAGAAGGAACGTCCCAGACAGGATAGTAACGAAACCACACATTTCTGTGACAATTTGCGTCGGATTTTGACGATCCCAATCCTGCATGCAATTATAGTTGACACTAATAAATGATTCCGAAGCATTGTTAATGGAACATAATAGGGGATTGACTGATGCACCACTGGACAATCCAGATTAGCCAATAGAGAATGTGTGGCATAAATTATGATTCATAAATTTATAATCGTCTAACTAATATTCTATTGTTTTGTTCTTAGCCGTTCACACTTGACCTACACATGCCCTATTTAGTTGTGTTGACAGAGCTAACTGGTCCTCACTTCTCACAATGGAGAGGTAGGATTCCATGAGCATTGTAACTGTAGGCTATAGTCCTGACTCCTGATAATAGAAGCTTACTAAATTCAGGAATTTGGTCCAAAGTAATAGGTCCCTCAACCCTTACTATAGAATTTTGTCCAAAGGAATAATTCCCTAGATGATCCCTAGATCCTTACAATAGTTTAATTTGGATATCAATCAGCAAGACAAAACCACAATTAACAGCACTTCCTCATGCAGCAAGGCAAAGGAGAGTGCAAACTTAAGTGATCACTGGAAAGATGACTGCAAAGTTTAATGGAGCACGACCAATGTTTGAAAATTCTCTATCACGCAAAGATTGCAACATTAGATGTAGAACATTTTAACAACTACAAAGGATAAGTCAAGATTAATTTCATACGTGGAACTGTACCATCAATGTACTGTGTAAAAGAGTTGAGTGGTATTAATTCCAGTGGCTGACTCATTCAAAGTAAAGATTGATATCTAGTATACTTCTTTCAATTCTAAGAATAAACAAGATCGGTGAATTGATTTATTATGTCAAAATCTCTGTTTAAGATGGAAAGTAAAGCAATGTTTGCTATCAATAATGTAAACAAATAAATTAAGCTCCAAAGCTGTTACCTTGAACATTATTACACTAGCCAAAATGGTCAACGACGTAAACATAGTATAATATATCGGTGAAACAACTGCAGTATTGAATGTGTCAAGGGCCTGCAAAAGTAAACTATGTCAAGCTGAAAGTAATGTGGAACATAAGACATATATACTCTATAAGATTAAGATATTGACATAGAATCATTTTTATTCAGTCTATCCTATGTCAGAAATTATTCTCTTATAATGCCCATCACTACACATGAACATAAACATCGATCATACCTTGTTCAGATAGTTCATCTGTGTTACTATGCATGCAATTACAACAAGTGTGAACACCCATGTTTGTGGGTAGACTAGCTGGTTCATCCCTGAAAATGTTAGCTTCAAGGCTATTCCAAGAGCTTTGACACTCATGACCTGCCAAACCAAGCAGACACAAAGGGAAAATATTATCACAACAACATAAGAAGGATTTTTCTACGAACCATTTAAGAAGGGTTATGTGAATACATATCAAAAGAACTATTCATGAGGTGAAAAGCATACCGATAAAGACCCGAAAAGAGAACAAACACCAATATACACCATAATATGTGTCTGACCATACTGTGGGACAAAATGGAATATGAGCACGAAAGCTGCTGCAAGCACAACGGCTGCATAAAGTAAAAATGCTGCAAGATAGAAGTTTAAGCCTTAGTACTTGATAAAAGTAATATGTGAACATGAAGTCAATAATGATTTACATTACTACGACAAGCGTATGGAATGCAGAGTAAAACCTGGTTCAGTAGCAAGATCCCATACTTCTGCCACAGACTCAATTTCACGCTCTGGAGGGGCATGAAGCACAATAGTTGTCGAACCCACAACACAAAGAACACACCCAAGTATACCAAACATGTGTAGCCTCTCCCGCAAAATAATACGTGCAAGAACAGCACTGTAAGAGAGACAGCTAAAAGTGTCAGATCTACTGAACTATAAACAGTACAAAATTTCAGCATACCAGTTCTAAATCATATTAAATATGGTTCTCACCTTATAATTATGCTAAGTGCACCAAGTGGAGTGACCAAGATAGCAGGAGCAAAAGCATAAGCTGCAAAGTTAGCGATTTCCCCAACAATCACTGAAAATGGAACATCATTAGTACCACGTCATATAGCAATTGAAGAAAATAACTATGTCGGAACGTCTATCCATTATCAAGGAAAATACCTACTTGTTATCATTCCTATCCACCACAGTGGCTCAAGCAAGTAAGAGTAGCCTCCAACACCTGTAGCAAATTAGCACAGTAAGCATAAATACTGAAAAAAGTTCAGACCCATCTGGCAAGAGAAAAGCAAAATTCTCTGTGCAGCAGTTGCATGGTTCGCCAATAGATGATACAAGGCCAATTGAACATAGTAGCACACGATCAACATATGTTGAAAATTTAAATGGTCACAAGCCAACAGAAGGAACCCTTTGCATATATTTTCCGATTGCAACAAATTCTATGAGTAAGTGAGAATTCCTCCCCCATCTACGGTCAATGATTTTCATATTTCACAGACCTCTATATTTGCATAAGCTTATTCAAATTGCTCAATGTGGCGTAGAAACCACAGGAGCAAGAACTAACGAATTGCCATGCGGCAGCAGCAGCACTGTAACCAACAAGAGGAGAGGGGCAAAAAGGTACATCAAGTCATCACCACGGCGCCATCAATTCTACTAATCGTGATCTTCCCGAGAGAAAATATCCAACGAACTAGTGATTCTACAAGGACAAGTTTCATCAGAGCAGCTCCAGAAACACCACAGTCCATGCTCAACAACCAGCCCGATCTCCAATGTGCCCACTGTTCCAAAGTCCTAACAGCACTACCTACACAGAGATTCCAGGCCCAACGACACCGCGCGCGAGATCCAAATCTCGCCCGGCTCCGCCCAGATCTAGGCTACGTACCAGCACAAGAAGGCACCATGCTGTTTGCTGGGTAGTGTGAGACGAAACGGGGGTGAGCAGAGCAGAGACTCACCTGCGCGGACGCCGGAGGCGCCGGCCTTCTTGAGCCCCTTCTTCTTGACGATGAAGCTGGCGCCGATGAAGAGGCTGGAGGAGAGCGCCAGCAGCAGCCCCTTGATATTGTCCGCCGACATCCCCGTGTACGACACCACCCAGCTCCCCAACCGCGCCCCGCCCCCTCCGCCCATGTCGGGGGACCCGGCACAGCCGCCGGCGCGCCACCAACCCCCGCTCTAGCTCCTCTCCGTCCGCCTCCGCCGCCTCTTGCGGCGGCCGCGCATGCGAGATCTGGAGAGGCTTGCTCGGTTGGGCGGTCTCCCTGGCTGTTTGCTCTTGTTGGTGGCTTGGCTTTTCGCCTCTGTAGTGCTGCTGCTGCTTTGTGAGCTGAGCTTGTGGGGGGAGAAGGTATCGCGGCAGAGGCCGCGAGGACTACGGCGACGACGTCGTCGAGAAGGAAGCGGGGAGAGGACGGGGCAGCCCAGGAGGCGGGCGGGCGTGCGTGCGTGCGTGGCGCGTGCCGTGCGAGCGGGCGAGCGTGCTGCGGTGTGTTGTTTGGTGGAGGGCTGGTGTGGGTTGGACACGGGCCACGGCAGATTGATGTACGCCGCACGGTGTTTTGGAGGCCAAAACGCGGTGGATTTCGGCGTGGAGGCTAGGCTTTTACAGGTGGGGCTGTGATTTGCACATAGGATTGTAGCCTTGTAGGTGCGTGGTGAGCGATGAATGTACGATTGATTAATGATCTCCACAAGCCGTATAGTGCGGCTGTCATGGGTGCACTTTTGCTTTTCCATAGGATGATTGCCTCCTTTGGTAAGGTGACGTGCTAGCGAGTGAGCCATGTTGCTACTGCTACTGCTTTTTGTGTTGTCTTGATTTGACAAGTGCGTGCCCGTACGAAGAAACATCCAACAGCAATTTGCGTTCTAAGAAAATTGCACTGGCGGTCCTCCCGATTTCTAGCGTGGATATACACAGGTTAGTTATGTTGCAAAACACGATCCGGCACCATAAACTTGTTTAACTGATGCAAGTTTGTCCAATCTCAACCTATGAACACTCCACGTCGGACCGAACGTGCACATGGCTGATGACGTGTCCCAGACCATTTACGCGAAATTTTTCACGCACAGTATTTTTTACAAAAACACTCCACAAGCGAGAGGCACGCCGGCACCGAGGAAGGCAAAATGGTGTGCCCTTTTGGCGGGCCTAGACCTAGTCCTCTTCTTTACTTGTCATCTCCCTCATTTCCTTCAACACATATGATGATGAGTAATATGATAATACTATATACGGGATATTATTAGTATATGAATACCCTGAATATTCAAAACTGTTGACGTAACAGCCTAGGAATCTAGAGGATAACGAGTCCTTACATACCAAGAGCAAAGATACCATTTAAACTAGGAAGACAATCCCTACGATTAAGGATGATAGGTTAGAAATAAGTCCACGACCTCTACGACACGGGTCATGCACTATATAAACCCGAGGATCCCTCAGGAGGAGGGGGAGAGGAACACAAGACACAAGCGAGAAGCCTTTGGAGATTGAGACCTAACCTCCACGAGATGACTTCACCAGCCATCCAGATCTACTCGAAGAGAGACCCGATTAAGTTTAGATCCCATTTTAGGATAGCCACTAGCATCCTTTTTCTATAAGATACTCGAGATTCAATATATAACAACAGGACGTAGGGTTATTATCTCATGGGAGGTCCAAACTTGAATAAAAATCTTGTTCCGTGTCCCCCGACACTGCTCAACAAATCTCTCTGTCTCACGACTACCGTAAGATCGGCGGTTTACCAATCGTTGATAGATGGCGCCGACCGTGGGGACCCCTTTGGTCGATTCTTGTCAAGACAGTGCTGGAGTCAACACAAGATCTGACAAGGTTCATGCAAAGAACCGGCTTCTTGAACGAGGGGTTCTACGACCACTTCACCCCTCCGACTGATCAGGAGTCAAGGCAAGATCCAGTCGATCTTGGCAATCCCTTACCTAACGATGAGTCCGACAACGACATTGATCGTGTCGGACCCCAGATTCCGTAACAGAGAGTCTTAGGAGGAATCACTCGCTAAGTCGAAACGTCAACCCCGACCTCAACTCACGGGGGTCAAATCCGAGAGGAGTGGAGTGATATGACTTCGAATAGCCCGAGACTTCAACCCCAAAGCTTACTCCGGCAAATCAATGCACAGAGCAGTAGGGTGATATGGTCTCCTCACTCTTTCCCACTGAGCCGGAACATCAACCCCGACCTCGTCCCGGCAAACTAATGCGCGGCTGGAGTAGGGTGATATAGTTCCCAACCTCTCAGTGGAGAGTCGCTTCGCAGGAGTAATTAGACTTAATGACTCTATGTTAAAGACTCTGAAATCCTACCTGCATCATGCACTTCAAACATACACGCATTGTACACGATACAGGGGGAAGAACAAACCAGCATCATCACAGAGACTCTACGACCGAAACTGCAATAATACTAGTTGTTCAGAAACTTAACAACGTATACACAACCAAAAGTTATTTACACAGCGGAAGCATAAGTTTGGCTGAGAAGCCTAAGCGTAGGGCCAAAGTGGCGGCAGAACAAACCAAGCTGCCGAACCCAGGGTAGGACCACTGCCCGGGATCACCAGCGACTAGTCGATGTCGGCGTCTACCTCAACGTAGAAACCCTCCGCTGCGGGAGTGGTTTCCTCTGCACGGAAATAATATCAACGAATGCAAGGTGAGTACAAAATGTACTCCGCAAGACTTACAGGGGAAAATAATAATAGATGCATCAGGTATCAAGAAAGGGCTATCTGTGGACTATTTTTGCAGAAAGCTAATTTATTCTTTTACAATACCTGTAAGTAGATTGAAATCCGTCTACTGGAATACTTTGCAAGGAGAAGAGCTGAAACTGCATAATAAAACCTAAAGCAGACCATCGAACACACGAAACCCTCGATTCTTCCTCGACCACCAGGGAGGAAGCAATCGCTAAAACCAAATCCTTAAAGTTGGCCAGTTTTAGATTAGGGTTATACTTGTCTAATTCGATGCGGATTCTTACCAAGCTGTCCATAACCGCGGACACGGCTATTCGAATAGTTTAAACCCTGCAGGGGTGTACATCTTTACCTACGCGTATCAACCAACTCTTAGTGCTACCGAGAACACACTTTCACGAGGTGTGCTAGCAGAGGGAGGTTGAACACGACCTTTACAATGTTTTCGACCTAGGTATGAGCCGCCCTAATAGGCTAGTCCGCGAACGATAGTTCGGCCGATACTTCGACGCGGTCCCACTAGTTGTGGCAGGTGATACATCCCCGGTCCCGGACCGTGTGTACCCCTCACTCCTATATTGTTGCATCACACCACCTCCTTATTTTCCACGCACCCAAGTCACGAAAACGGCAAACTATGCAGCTCATATCCTAAGTCTAGATAGATTATTCGGTCGTGGGTGGCCCATTATACCACCCGCGTAGAAGCACGCAAATCTTAGTTCGAAAGGACACCGGGAACCGGTCCTTGTGGGATTAACGAGACAACCCACCATGCTCCCAGCATGGCCTCTCGTCGATGCCTGATTTGAGATTAGTCAAGTTTATTAACAACCGCCCGGTGAACAACCACCTAACCGCTAACCCATCCAGAGTATTGTGTTTCGTCTGCCATCCCAGGAATTACGACTTGAATCCAGCTAAGCAGGTCTAAGCATCATGAGCTATAATAACAATATTCCAACACAAGTAATTCACTCTAAATAGGTTGGGAGGGTCGGTGGTGTTGATTGAGCGACAAAGTAAGTTTTCATGCAAGGATAGGGTTCACACTTAGCATAAATATCAGTGGAACGCATGCAATACGATTTTAAAAGCAAATAATAGATTTGCAAATAATGGGATATCCGCAATATGGTCAAAGGGGGCTGCTTGCCTTGCTGTTCAACGGCTAGGTCCTGTTCCTGCTCAAAGTTATATTCGTCGTGATCCTCCGGTCCTATCGGAAGAACGAAAACACAGAAACAAGCGCAGTGTGAACACCACGATGATGAACTTCAGCATGAGATGCAATGTATGCCATGAGCTAGAGGATTCGAAATGCAAACTAACGCAACTGGAATCAGGTTAATCGGAGTCCGGACGCTTGAATTATCGCGATCCGAATTTCTCCGGGGTTCGGGGAAAACCCTAATTTAAGTTCTTCGGCATTTTCATCTTTTCTAGCATGCAAACATGTATGGTCATGACATAATTGAATAGCTTTCATTTCTCTAAACATTTTGATACATCATTTGCAATTTTCTGAGTTAGGATGAAGTTTCTACGAATTTAACAAGATTTAAACCCCTTTGTTGTATTTTTCTCAGCAAAGAATTACATTGATTATTTTTGCGACTCAGCGGAACCCTAGTTACCGAGAATGACAAGTGGGTCCCTCGGGTCATACCCATTTTCTCTATCTTTAAACTTTTCTCAAATTCTGGTTTGTGGGGCCCAGCCGTCATACTCACAGATTCAAATAGCGTATTAAATACACTGCTAAGCATTCATAACAGTAATTAAACTGTCGGGTTAGCCATAAATACCAATCATCAGAGTTAATTGACACATTAATTACAGCTAACAACTAAAGCACCACTAACTAAACCCTAACTAACTTAACTACTAACTAAACTAACTAACCTATGCCCTAACCGAACTCATTAGCAACAATTAGTGGTATTAAACATAGTTAGCATTAATCAAACTAGGAGTTAAACCCTAACTAACTAACCAGCCATTAGCAATTAACACACTAACCAATTTAACTAATTTAACTACATTAACCTAACTAATCTAACTGGCTGTCCGAATGGGGCATAAAGCCCTAACTAACTTACTACTTATGCCCTAACCGAACTAACAGCAAGCACAGCATCAGTTACCCTGGATACCTCATTAATCTTTAGCAATTAATTTACAACCGATAACTACATTTAGCCCTAACTAATTTAACTACCAACAGCAGCATTAAATCTACTAATTAACTAATCAGTAGCATTTAACATACTAACCACTAACCTAATTAATCTCCTAACCAACTAACCACAGAACTAACCTACTAATTAGCTCACTACCTACTAATTGGCAGGGAGCTCGGTTGGCTTCGGGAGTGGGCTCGGCCGGACCGAGGAGGAGGCAGGCGGTGGCGCGGCTCGCCGGGGCAACGGCGGCGTTCCAGGGGAGGCGGGCTCACCGAGAGGCGGCGGGAGGTCGACCGGCGATGGGGCGGGGATGGGGCGGCCGGGGCGGGGTGTCTCGGGGTGGGGGCGGAGGAGCGGCGCTCGGGGGCGGGGTCGTCGGGCGGGGCGGCGGAGGCGAGCGGCGAGACGGGGGAGAGGCGGGGACGTGCTGGGCGACCGGCGGTGTCGGGAAGGGCGGAGGGCACCGGAGGTTGGTGGCGGCCGGGCGCTTGAGGCGGGGGCGACACCGAGGCGACGGGAGCGGCAAGAACCGAGGCGGGGACGACGGCGAGGCGGAGCTGCCCGAGCGGCCGGGGCGAGCTCGGCTCGACGGCGGAGAGCGGAGGCGGCGGCGAGGGAAGAACGGGGCGGAGGAGGGGCGGTGAAGGGGTGGCCGGAGCAGGTGGCGGGGTGGCTCGGCAAAGGAGGCGGAGTGGCGCACGGGGGTGAGCAGAGAGAGAGGGAGGGGGCGAAGCGGCCGAGGCGGGGAGGTTTTTAGGGGGGCTCGGGAGCGCGGGCGAGGTGGCACGGGAGCTGCAGGAGGCGCGCGCCACGGGGCAGCCATGGGGAAAGGGAGGTGGCGCCGGGTGAGGAAGGAGAGAGAGGGAGGAGGGAGAAGAGGAGAGGCGCCGGGCGGGCCAGGTGGGGAAAGAAGCGGGCCGGAAAGGGAGGCCCGGCCGGGGGGGGTTAGATTAGGTTTAGGGTTTTTAGTTTTTCCTTTTTATTTTTGATTTTTGATTTGATTTCACAAATTGCTTTGCAAATGCCAAACCAATTCAAAAATCCTGCTTCAATTCAATTCAAGTTTCAACTTCAATTGGTTTTCTAATTTCATTTGTTTCTTTTCAATTAGGTTCAAGATCTTAAATAAATTTGAGACCTCCATTGAAATTTAAATTCTAGTTCAAAATGCAAATGCATATGATGCCATGCCATGATATGCACAAACAAAAGAGAATAAGAAATGGGGATGTTACAGATCGTTCCATGGACGAGTGCGCCAAGGCTTATGGGATCAATCTTTGATCCCACGACTACCTAAATGACTATGCAGATTGCGCAAGTCCCATGTCGGGACTATCCCCCGTGGTTTCCGACCACTCGGATGGCCAATGAAGCTTACCGGAGGCCACCTCCGAAGATAGACCTATGATGGATCTGAGCTCTACTTCCAGTGGACGATGATCCCGAGAAGTACTCACAATTGAGAACGAACCTCAACGACGAGAAGACACCTCAACTTCATCGAGGAAAAGAGGACTCAAGCGCTGCTACAGACAATCAAGTGTCAGCAGTCCCTCCAGCGCTACCATGACTAGTATGTCAACGAACGCTCTCTCCAAGTTGGAGACCTGGTTCTATGACTCGTACAGAGCTAGCGCAACAGCCACAAGCCTTCCCCCAAGTGGGAAGGTCCTAACGTAATCACTGAGGCTACTCGCCCTGGCTCATCCGGTTAGCCATGGAGGATGATCGAGCCCTCTCCAATTCCTGGAACATGAACCAGCTCCAGAAGTTCTGTGCGTAAGTACCAGAGGTAACGTACACATAGGTGACATCCGAGTCTCCCCCAAGAACTGTCAATGCCTCTCCATTGCGATACCTCCCTCCAAAAGACCAGCACCCACACGATGGGACCACCAGCGGTGAGCCACACCAGGTATCTCTATCTAGCACGTACACCCGGACAAGCTGATGTGGAGTCGGTAAGGCAACAAAGTACTACAGAGAGCCTGCAGCCAAGGGAAGACCCAAATGATAGCTTAAGTTTTCTTTCAAATTATACACAAGCACTCAGTTAAATGTGATTTTTTCTTAACTGTCTATCAGAAGCATTCCTTACCCGATAGACAGTTGGGGGCTGGACAGGTACAACGGGATTGAAAAGTTTCACGACAACGTGTTATATGGAACACCCGAGGACTTAGTACTCGCGAAGGGAAGGAATTCCAAGCTCTAGCCTCACAAGACGGAGGAATGTCCCTTACCGTGTTGACGAGTGACAGAGGGTCCCAGAACCTTCCACTCGACCTTGACCTAAAGCCTGACTGACCAAACTCCTCGACTAGCAGCGAAGTTTTTTCCGACTCGGACCGAGGAAGAGTCTGAAGGTGCAAAGTACAACACGTACGATGAAACCGTTCAACACTTAGTGAACCGATAAGGCTTTCCAACTAGCTATCATAAGGACTAACCGGGTCAACGTGATACTAAGACAGCTTGTTGACCACGAGGGATAGGCATGCCTATGCCTTTCTCCTTGCAAAGAGGAAGAAGTCTGAGCTACGGTCTCAAACAGGACAGAGGGAGGTGCCTTATCGCGTCTACGAGTGACTAGGTGTCCTAGTACTCTCCACTTGACCTAGACCTAAGGCCTGACTAACCAAACTCCTCGACTAGTAGTGAAATCTTCCGACTTGGACCAAAGGAAAAAAGGCTAGAAAGCGCTAAGTGTCCCAAGCTCTCAACAAGTCCTTAGGCCCATGTTCTCGATAAGTTCTAACTCTAAATTAATGGAAAAACACGATAGTCATTCGCATAACACAGATATTGACAAAATGCACTCGAGTCTTTATTTATTTATGCAGGAGGTTTACACTTCAAGCCTTTCGCGAAAGCATCCATGGCATCCTACATGGCCGCAACTAGCTTCTCGCGCTCCAACTGCGCCGCCCCGAGCTTCTCCGCCTCCAACGCCATGTCAGATTCGACCAGTCACTTCTTCAGCTCCTAGACTTTCGACCGGAGGGGAGTCACTCCGGACAAGGCGAGTCACAACGGCCAGGTTAGTCTCAATACAAGTAGATTAACAAGCTAATATCTCTTTGCACTTGTTTCCTCAATAGGAGCCTGACATATTTCACCAAATCAAAAACCTCCATCGACGAGAGCCACTAGCTCTGACGATAATAATGACAAATAAGGCCCCATCTTCTCGGACCGAAGGCCGGGCCGCTATCGCTGCCGGGGGCTTCACAGCCTTCCCGATCGTACTAGCAACCTTAGGTGGGGGGCTGACCACTCTGTGCACATCCCCGTCAAACGCATCTCAAGTTTCTCACGTCAGCACAACACTCGCAAAAAAAAGAGAGAAGAGATGTTCACCACCATGCGAAATTTCCTCCGTGACGGTTCAAATTTTTGAAACACCCGCTGGATCCAGATAAGCTTGACTACAGAAATCACGGGCTTGCCCTAACCACTCGGTAGGGTGCTCGTATGTTCCTACTCAGAAGAAGGGTAACTTGGGGAGTTATCTAAAAATCCACTCGGGAATATCCATTTCCCGATTAGAAGAATAAGCTGCTCCGAGTAGGTAACCTAGCTTACTCGGAAGGTAACACCAACAACCCAAGAATACTTCTGGTCGGATGTGTTGCCCGACTAGGTCTATTCTTGGTTGATCCGTCCCGGCCTCATTTCACGTACTGATGGGGGGCTTGATGATAAGTAATACACTATACCGTATGCGAAGTGGTACCCGTATATGTATTCCCTAGATACCTGGAGCGGGTAACGTACTAGCTAGGGATTATAGGAGATAAGGGGACCTCTTGTAGAGATCCCAGACACCCTTTAAACTAGGAGACCCTATCCCCACGTTTAAAGAAGTCAGAGTCCAACTCAGAGATAAGTCCATGTCTCCTACGACTCGGAGAACCCCCTATATAAGGACCCGAGGATCCCTCAAGGAAGGACAGATCCGACAAGTTTTATAAGCCATACCGATCCTACAGATTCTACCGGAAGCTACAAGCAACTACAGAAGTCTCCAGCTGTTTAAATCTACTTGGAGGAGCCCCTGACTAGGTTTAGATTCAATCTAGGGTAGCCACTAACACACATTTGTAAAGATACTCATGATTCAATATATACCAACAGGACGTATGGTTATTATCCTGTGGAAGGCCCGAACCTATATAAAAATCCTTGTCCGTGCATCCTGGTGCTGCTAGGCAACGGCCCCAGAGGTCCCTACCCTTCAACAAACTATGTCTCATGACTACCGTAAGATCGACGGTTTACCTATCGTCGACAACATCCAAGAGCGATGGTGATCGTGTTCATGCAGCGAGTGGATGTCAGATCGCGACTCAACGATGCCGATGGCGCCACGGCATCATGAATCAGGCGGCGTCCCTCTGAAATACGTTGAGTTTTTCACTCATTAGGGTAGAGCTTAGGTTGTAGAGGGGTTTTAGACGATGATCGGACATGGTGACAATGGTTTTTGTTGGCTTAGTCTAGTCGATTTTGGCTGTGTTAGCTAGTTTTGCACTATGCGATAGAGTTTGAACATATCCTATCTTGATGCATCTATGGATTGGTTTGATCATTGTGAGTGCGGCATATGGTCTTTGCTTTGGATTGAGGATTTTGTCACGCGGCTAGGATATGCAAAGTCAGAATTTTGAGGGTATATTGGTGCTTGCTAGATAAGACTGTGTGTGGTAGACTTAGGGCCATGAAGTCTGATGCTGACACAATAAACATGGTTAATGAGATAGTGAGCTGCAAGAATTTGACTATACTTAGACCATGTAAACTTGCTTGAAAGCCAGCAACGGGATGGTGTGCTTGTAGATAGAACACTTGAGCTCCCTAGTGTGATAAACCTGAGAAAGATTGTGTATGTTGACAAGAAAGCATCTGATAAGCTTCCATCCTTCTATGATAGCATTTTTAGCCTTATCAATGAAGCGGTAAATAGTATAGGTGCAAGTTAGTTGCCAGATGAAAGAGCATCTGGACCCCTAAATGGTCTTGATGGTTAATGGCAATCTAAACTGGAATCTAATGTTTACAATGATTGTAAGCAGGATAAGTAGGTTCTATGAAAATGATTCATCCAGAAAAGGATGATCACCCAAAAGTACAAAGGTAGTTTCCAGGACAAGGAGATAGCTGTGCTAGGCAGCTGTGCCACAGCTATGAAGAAGCCAGTGATGTGCAAGCAGTTGCAAGCAAGGTGATAGTGGATTGATGCGTCAAGGGCCGTGACTATAGTGGGTGGAAGCTGAAGCTTAGGTTTGCTAGTTTTCTTGAGTTCTTAGGAAACACCTATACTATCAAGAGAGATAAAGTAGCAATGATTGTTGGAGGTTCTTTTGCTCAATGCTCAGAGTGTTGGACAGTGGCACTGATGCTTTGAGGTCAGTGGCTCTGTAACAACAGTTTTGCACAAGTGTGAAACTAGGTTGTGCTAGCACACTGCTGTGCTAGCTTCCTAAAACCCTAGAGCCAAAGTTACCTGTGTGGCACAGCTGTGTCACAGGTGAACAACCGCTCTATGACTCAGGTACATCTCTGTGCCAGGGGAGAGCTTGTAAATGCTAAGGGAACTGCACTGCAATAGTCTGTCTGCCGAGTCAGAAGACTGTTGGAGATTCTCTCCTGAGTAGGTATCAGAGTTAGTGTGTGCGCCGAGGGCATGCCAGGACCGGGCTGAGTAGTGAGGCTACGTCAGTTAGGGTTTCACCTGTGTCAGCCTCCGATGACACAGGTGTCGGTCTGCCTGAGCCGGTTATCATTGTGTGTTGTGATTAGCTGTGTCACAGGTGCCTGTCACCAGTGATTCACTTAATCCTACGTGGCATGAGTGTAACGGTCAGGTGCCTGTGGACTCTATATATAGGGGACCAGGGGAGATCTTAGACCTCAACCTTTACAAAAAGCTCTGCAATCCATTTCGATCGTTACAAACCTCTTTTCTCCTGAACAGAAGCAAACATTCCTAAGTCTTAGTTCAAGTGAGAGTTAGAGTTTTGAGCTGAGAGCACTGGTTCCTCCAAGAGTTGTTGTTACAGATTCTTTCTTGGAGTGTCTACTCCTAGACAGGCGTAGGAGTTGTTGTGATCACCCAAACTTGTGTGGGCTGGTACAGTAGTCTGTGAAGGTGATCTGAAGTCTACCTGCTGCAAGGCGAAAAGACTTCCACAAGCAAGAGAAAGAGACCTAAAACTCAGGTACTCGGAGAACAAACACGATTCAGTGCTGGCCATCTCTTCGGAGTAGCCTCTCCAACGGAGACGTACCATCTCTGAAAAGAGTGGGAATTTCAGTGAAAAATCACTTGTCTCTCTGTGTACTTTCCATTCTCTACTTACTTGCTCATCTGATTTGCATGCTTGTGTGATCCACTGTTATATATAACCTAGCTGCAATTCTATCTCATTGCCTGTGTTAATTTAGCTGTGTCACAGTTGCGTTATGGCTTATCAAATATCGGTGCCAATTACCTGTTACACAGCTATTTGTCATATACATCTGTTTAGGATTTTCAGTTTACCTGTGTTAGCCACCTGTGTGACAGCTGTGTGTTAATTTACATATCAAATACTGCCTAAGTAGTTGACCTGTTACACAGCTAGCAAAACCCTTCAACCAGTTAAGTCTTTGATCTTGATTAACTGAAGTAATTGTTTAAAATTGATTAGCCTCCTATTCACCCCCCCTCTAGTCGGCACCTACGATCCTTTCACCAGATCAAGAAGAAGAAGCAGATGGAGTAGATTATGAGAGTGAAGACACTGATATAGAATTTGTGGATAGTGACTATGAGCTGGACATAGATGATGATGATGATTTGTTTGAAGACAATGTAGATGCAGGTGTTGAGGAGGATGAGTTGTTTCCGGATAAACGCAAGATAGTGGAGATGATGAAGCACCAGAAGATAAAGGCCTTCAATTACAAATAAATTTAGATGATAGAGATGATAAAGCACCAGAAGATGTGTGCTTTTAGTTATCAATAGATTCTGATGATGAGCGTGAGATCAGATTAAATTTCAAGCCATTTCAACCAGAAGTTGAAATGGCAAACCCACGATTCAAGATTGGGATGGTGTTCTCAAGTGTTGAGCATATAAGAGAAGCAATTGCAAAGTATAGCATCATGAATAGAGTTGAAATCAAGAAATCAAGGAATGAGATGAAGAGACTAGAGGCACATTGTGTTGAAGGTTGTCCCTGCTTTCTCTATGCTACACTAGACAGCAGAGCCAAGTCTTCTTAACTAAGAGATACGTTAGCACACACATATGCCAGAGGGAGTGGGAGATCAAAACTCTGACTACTAAGTACCTCGCCAAGAAGTACATAGAGAACTTCAGAAATGATGACAAGATGCCTCTGAAAGCTTTTGCCATGCTAGTGCAGAGAGAGTACAACATGAACTCCAATAAATACAAACTAGGAAGGGCAAGGAAGCTTGCATATAGAGATGAGATCAACCAGTACAACTTGGTACGGGATTATGGTCAAGAGTTGAGGAAGATGAACCCGGGGAGCACTTTTTACTTGGGGCTTCATGGTGGATGTTTCTCTACATTGTACTTTTCACTTGATGCATGCAAGAGGGGGTTCTTAAAGGGATGCAGGCCAATAATTTGCTTGGATGGATGCCACATGGAAAAAAAATTAGCGGCCAATTATTCACAGCGTTTGGAATTGACCCGAATGATTATATCTATCCAATAGCAATGGGAGTGGTGGAGGTAGAATTCACAAGTAGCTGGACTTGGTTCTTGGCTACACTAAAGAATGACCTCCACACTGTGACCACTTCTCCATTCACCATATGAGTGACAAGCAAAAGGCACAACTCTGTCTGATTATATCTATCCATTCTTGTTGATTGTATATATTGTTAATTGCAACAATGTATTGCTTTGTTTTGTCCTAATCCAACAATAACAATAGCAACTGATCTGTGTAGGGACTTATAAAGGCTAAGAGAAGGGGCTCCCAGATTCAAAGCATAGATTCTGTGTTAGGCCTATATCAGAATCTGAACATGTCACACAAGGGTGAAACTATGAAGAATTGTCTCTGGGCATGTGCAAGATCAAGTTCAATTTCATAGCGGGAACTAAACATGAAAAAGATGAAGAAAGCTTGCCCAGGAGCACATGTTTGGTTGGAACAAATCTCACCAAATACCTGGGTTAGAGCTTTCTTCAGTGATTTCTCTAAGTGTGGTATATTGCTTAACAACAATTGTGAAGTATTTAACAAGTAAGCTTCTTTTGGCACCATTTCATTTGAACTGTTTCAATACTAAATAGAGTACTCTACTAAATATTTCATATTTTTGCACAGTTACATATTGTTGGGATATTGGTAATCCCCTATGGGTCGACCCATAACATCCTATGTGCCGCCTATGGCACAAAACAAGTCAATAAAACCATTACTAAGTCAAAGAGGAGCATAAGGGGGTGTATGTAAGAGATAGTTCATCGTGGACCATGAACCACCTCCACCCTCCTAGTCCACCATGGATTCATGGACCATTTTACCTAAACTACCCCTCTCTCATACCTCCTCCAAGGGTAGACATGGTCATTTGTTTATGGACATTTTGCCTATATAAACCTGCCATGCATTAATGTAAAGTCCATCCCATAAATGAAAATCTCATGGAGGGAGGCCTAACTCCAAGTCCTACACGGGGAGCTCTAGGAGCGACTTTGAGAAGTCTCGAACGACCCAAATCGCTAGTTGAGTCCTACACGTGGCGTCTCCCTTGACATAGAAGTAGACTATGCTCCACAAGACGGCCAAACCCATTCAAAAAACATCAAAGTGTCGTATATTGTCAAGTGTACCGCGACCTTCTCATAAGATCGTCGTATAAGGCTCATTACTATAGCACCCTAACTGTTGTTCTATCGACACCGCCTCTCTAGTGTTGTTTCGACAACGACAACAATCGCGCCATCCGTGGTGACTCTAGCCAATGTGAGAAGCTGTGGCCCCGCCTAAGCAAAATCCCGTCGAAAGCGAAGCATCACTCGCTTGGAGCAAAGGCGCAAAGACTCAAGTTGCCAAGAAGAAAGGTGGCACCTCAAAGATGACCAAAGAGGACCACTCTGACGCTGGATGTATCAAGGACGTGCAAGGAATCATCCAGACAGACCCCTTCACCACCGCACTACCAGCCGTACCGGAAGGCAAAGAACTGCTTGAGGGCATCCCTCTCGGAGCCTGCCTCGACATCACAATGATCCCCGACGATACCTCAAGGAGGTCCGATGAACTTATCACCGACCTGAGGACGCTTTCGAACGCAGAGCCCCTTGACCGGTGCACTCCGAGCATTGCTGAAAGTTCCTCAATCGAATGCTACAGAGACTTCTTCCATATCGTGCCTCCAGGGCCAAGTTGTGATTCCATCGGCCCCCAAATGCCAGACACCTCCGTCTAACCTCATCAGGATGGACCACATGGCATCGCAAGAATCTGAGTTCACACATGGAAGAACGTCAGTCCTCAACACGGCCTACTTCCCACACTTACTGCCAATAGCACATGCGGCCGTCATGAGCAGAGCACCATAGTTAAACCCTTTCTAAGGGACCTGCCTACGCTAGAGCACCCTAAGGCATGGCACCACCGGCAATGAGGCAGTAACTTCCCGAAGTGCCAAGACGGGAAGAAGTCCGCCGCCCAGAGATTACATCACAAGACACCCAAAACCACCAAAGTCGGAGCACCCTCCAAGGAAGTAACACTCAAAACACACACTCAAGAAAATCCTCGACCTCCAGTCACAGAGCAAGCTCCACACAAAATGGGATGACCCATATTGCAACTCCGTCGTCTTAGGATCCAGAGCCAATCGCCTCTCCACCATGAAGAACGAACGCCTGGCCCACAACTAGAAGGAGACAAGCTCCGTAAGTCCTACACTTGAAATCCTCTCAAAAAGCACCGCCCACGGCCGATGCCTCCCAAGGCTTATATTCTCCATCATCAAGAGAAGTGAAAAGCGTTGTTCACAACCAAACGCCTCCTGAGGCTTGTATCCTTCACCATCAGGAGAAGTGAATACTGAGCGCATTGCAAGCTCTCATGAATCAGTTCTTCTTGCCTTTGCGCCTGAGATGCAAGAGAAATCGCATGCCATTAGGGCCCGCCTTTTCCTTTACTCGGCGTAGGAGATGTAGTTGAACCTCATGAGTTGTTCCACCTCTTTCAAGTCCGAGAACAGAAGGGATAAATGACATGTGGTCTGAGCTCGTCGTTTACGAACTGTGAGCCTTCGTATTGTGTTCCTTTTTTCAAGAAGAGCGCCATCATCACAGTGTCACGAGAGAAAACCCCAGAGATCTCCTCGCTCGAATAGCATAAATGATGCATGGGACCAAGATGCCCACTAAGCCCTAAAGTAGAGCCTGTCGTGGCTCTCTATAGCGGCCGACACACCTCTGACCAATTGTGCTTGGCGACTACCCAAGGAAGATCTGTCTTCCTAGGTACAAGGGGTTCACTGGACTAGTCATCTATGACCTTAGGCGCCAAACCATGTCGTGCCCCCAGCGAGAAAGGCTTAAACAGCCAACATGACTCTGACTCATGGTGCTTGACAACTACCCCAGGAAGATTCGTCTTCCCAGGTACAAGGGCTCCACTGGATTAGTCATCCATGGCCCTAAGCGTCAAACCAAGTCGCACTCGTGGCGAGAAAGTACTAAGCTACGGTTTAGGCGGCCGACATGCCTCTGACCTACGGTGCTCGGCAACTACCCAAGGAAGATATGTCTTCTCAGGTACAGGGGCTCCATGACTCGTCATCATAGCCCTAGGCTTAGGCCAAATCGCGATGAGTGGTGTATAAGGCTCCGGCCAACTCGCAACTCCGACACCAAATGTATATAGCCAGCCCTGAGCCAACTTGCATGCCATTTTGTCAGAAACAATGAAGCAAAATATTCATTAAACAGGAACATCTTGTAAAACCTCTCAGCTGAGTACCATAAAATCTAGCATTAATAATGTATTGATATTAAGAGACAACATGGTAAGATGGCTCCTAGTACCAAAAATTGTTCTACTAGGCCTATGTCAAGCTACATCATGAAGTTACGTCAAAATGGTGAAGCATGATAACATGAGAAAAACAACATAAGTAAAACGGCCCAAAGCCCAGGGTGATATAAAGCCAAGGGGTGAAGTCACAGCCAATCTTCATCCCCCTCACGCCAGAGGCAGTCGTTGCAGGTCACGAAGGCTCGGGCCCTCGCCCGCAAGGCACCTCCTCTGTCTCTAAGGTACTCCTATGCCACCAAGCTCAAGGTACCCTCAAGAACCTCCAAGCTGGCGCCTCCTACAAGAATGGACGACATACTCGCTGCCACAGTTCGGTTGTCCAGAACACGGTAGTACCTCGTAGCGGCACCCTCCACCTACTGCACCTAGGAAGAAAAAGCCTCGCAAGCCTAAAGCACTGTCGCACATGGATGAGGGGGCACCGCCTCCTTGTACCTCAGCCTCAACAAGATGCCATAGGCCTCAGTACCACGAGCCAAGACAAGAGTGATCGTCTTAGGGTCAGTAGTCGACAAAAGAGAGGGAGCACTGGCAGTGTCGAGCTCTGGAACCACGGCAACCTTAACCTCAGCAGTAGGCGCCACCAGATGTGCATCGATCCTTCTCTCCATATCCTGTTTCACCATCGTCATGTCACCTTCGGCCATAGGAAGCTGCAAGCTTACAGCCACCAAGTCCTCGACGAAAGTAATCTTCACGATCTGACTCTGCAACTCCTCCTTAGCCCAGACGGCCTACTTCTCCATGGCATTGATCTCCTCCTTGGTACACTTCACCCTCAGGGTCACCCTCAAAAGCCACTGCTCAAGGTTAGAACAACCCTGAAGCTGAATATCCAGCTAGCTCGTCGTGCACGATAACTTGCCCTTGACTTGGAGAAGCTAGTCCTCAACATACTTCACAGCCTCCTCGACCATTTTGCAACGTGTCTTCTCAGCAACCAGCTCAATCCTGAGCCACTGCCGTCTTGACCTCTCAACCTCCAAGGCAGAAGCAAGCATCTCTAGCTTGGCCTTGAGGACCGGAATCACCTTGACCTACTGAACAAGTCTCTGAACCTGCACAAAAACAACACGCCAAAGATGACTTAAGGTGGACTATACGCAAATGGGAAGAGAGGAACAAGCAACGCATACCCCACGGAGCACTTGGAGTGGATCGCTTACGGCGCTCTCCATATCCTGAAGCTAAGTAAATAACCCCTCCTCAAGTAGCACAGACCAGTCCTTGCGAAGTATTGTGGGCTCCTCCCTGTCACCTGAAACAAAAATGTGGCAATGAGTTTGCAAATCAGCTGCAAAGTAGCAATGAACGAGTAGAATAGGACTTGAGTAATCACCTACCGTCCCCGCATCATCATCCAAAGTCTCACAAGCAAGAGCAAAGCCAGATATCTCCTTCTCATTGGCAGGGGTCCCCGTCCCGCCACATGAACCACCATCTGGAGATAGAGTAAAGACAAGACTGTCTACGTGCTTAAGTCCCACCAGCTTCTCTAGGTCCTCGACCTCTTGGGCAGCAGGAGGAAGGACAGCCCCGACAGAAATTCTCCCCTCCAAAAGCAAGTCAAACATCTATCTCATGGGGTTCTTCCATCTCGGTGAGTCCACGGTCACAGGGGCTGGGGGGCTGGGGACTCTACCCTCCTCGAGGAAATAACAATTTTGTCCGGCTCAAGTATCGGCGCTCTTTTCCTCATCCTCGAAGGTCTTGGGGGCCTCGACGCAAGTTGCAGCAAACCAAGCACCACCTAGCCAAAAGAATATGTCAATGATATGTGGTATATAGGGCTAAGAAAGTGTGGCATGCCACAAGTTAGACATTAAACCAAACACTAGCCTAGCAAAATCAAACTTGGCTAACTTAGGTGTGGCAAGTTGTAGCATCCAACCGAACATGCCCTTACTGTCAAATTTACTAAAACATCAAACAGCATAACACTTAACTTGTCTTTCAGCGGATATCACAGAAGGCGAGAACATCTGCATCCGGCACATGTTTTAATGGACAAGAGGGCATAGATACAACTGTTACAATGTACAGGTCAAATTCTACAGAAGTAAGAAGCTATTCTGCAAATAACTAACTTAACTAATATGTACACAAGCTGAGATTAGCTACAAAATTGCCAGCCCTCCTGTGAGGGGCTCAAACTTAGACTCGGTCCTAGGCTCCTACCAGATAATTCAGTATAAGCAGCTGTAGCTAGTGAGGAAACTCTACCTCAGTGCTCGCTCAGAATCGTCTGAAAGCATTTGTAACATTGCTTCGTGCCACAATCATGCAAGAATCTATGCACCTTCCTTTCTTGCAGATTAAACAAAGAGAACATCACCTGGAAGTACAACAGTATTATGATTGGCATATCTAAGACGGTATTTCTGATTATTACCATTAACTCCAGAGATCATCTGTTCTTCTCAATGTACAGGCCATCAGAAGCAAAAGGACAAGACTTCTGATATCAAACTCCACCACTGTCAATTGGAATCCTTACATTTTCATAACCTTCAGTGTCAATTGAGTAAATGTTTCCAATGCTTCAAATATTGGAGCCAGACCTGCTTTCAGATCAGTTGCATTTGACTCTTGGATTTGTTTCACGGTTTCCTCATGCCTAGCTCTTTGTTCATCCAATTTTGTATGCAATGCATCCAAAGCTACCATGCGGTCATCAACTGCCCTGTTATTGTTGGCGTTGGGCAACACTGTCTTACCAGCCTCAGCATGTCCAGGCAAGCCATGTTCCTTTTGGAGCAATTTCAGCCTCTTCGTGAAATCTCTAGATAAATAGTCGGCCTTCAGCTTCTGCTGCTGCTCTTCATCTTGCCGCTCCCATAATATGTGCACATTAACAGCAAAAGCTTCCATTGCATTTACAACATTGCCTTCCGGTATCCTTTTCATGGTTTGACACCAATCATTAGCTGTGATGAACACAGCAGGAGCTCCAAGTCTACTAGGAGAGAACGGCGCAATACCATCAGGCGTTTCCTCCTTTTCCTGAGGAAGCCATTTGACTAACCAGCCATTGAGAGTTTCGATATAAGCCTTTTGGGATAGGATCCAATTTCTGAAACAGGAACACCAGTTCAGAAGTTCCATTTCTAGTTCCAATGTAACCTTGGAGGAGTTTCTTTTAGGTCCATTCTTAGGGATGAGAATATGAGATTTAGTTTCAAGTATGGTATGAAATTGCTTCCTGTGGCACTCGAGTATGAATTTCCACATTCTAACATGCCTGCACCAGAATGACAACAATTTACAGTCAGACCGTCGAGAAATTTTCTTTGCAATATAGAAATAGAAGAATTAGGGATTTTTCACAAGAAATAAATGAGCAAAAAGCAGTGCCAAGGCAATAGCTATCTGCCGGGAAAACAGAAACTTCATTTAAGCAAGCAACAACAAAAAGGAAAAATAATAGGCCTTCTTTTTGCATGCCAAGTTCCCTGATCGAAAGAAAGCAGGATATCCTAAATTTAGGATGTCCTAACATTAGCAAATGTTCACGGTGTGATAGCAATTCTATTCAAATAAACATGAGATTATAAACACATACCCTACTAAAACTAGCTAATCTTAGGAAATGCTGCGATGGCTTACATGGCAATATTTTTATTTAACTTGTTGCAACATATAGGAGTTATGTTGCAATATAAAGTATGCTATTAACAAAATGCTGAGCATTTTATGTGGGAGCAGCATTGCTCCGTACCATTGAAAAGATTGCCTAATTGGAAACACCATCCAATGTGTCGCTGATGTGGATGTTATTCTCCAATTTATACTCTTCGCCACTGTACTGAGCTAGTTTTCCCTTCACATGAAGTATTGCAGCAAATAGTAGAAAGGCAGAACTATATAACAGCGAATATTTTGTAGATTCATTTTGAGTTGCTACCAATGCATACTTTAAATGTTATTTTTCAAAGCAACCATCATTTGTTGTCACATGATTTTCTTACAATTGATGCAATATTTCAACTGAACAACTGCAGTATTTTCAATGAATCAACTAAAGTTAGTTAACCCTGGGATTAGTAGTCCAAAGAAATACATGAACCACTTTTTTTATTAAGAAACCCAGAAGTATTAAGAAAAATCAAAACTCAAATATTTCTAAAGTTAACTCTCTGGAATTAAATAAAGGGGAAAAAAAGGTGCAATGAACTTTACAGACAGAATGATTGCTTGACATTTTAACCACTCAAGTGGATAAAAGTATAGAACTAGACTTCACATACCCTTGAATAAGCTTAACAAGGTGTGGATGTAGCTCATCATCTCGTAGTATGTGGATCTTCTTAGAAATAATTTTAGCTGATCTAATGGCAATATTAATTCTGGTGAGCAGTGTCCTAATTGAGGCCCGTGTGGCATCAATTTTATATGGCTCTGCACCACTGTCGTCCAACTCTTGCAGGCGCTTCCATTCTTTGTCATATGACATCCTCAACCTTTCTTCCTCCTAACATAATTTAAGGAAAATGCTAGTTAGATGCTCACAAAAAGGGCGCGCCATATGTAAAGCCCCACTCCACATATAAGGACAAGATTAAATTCAATACCACAATGAGACCCTGCTTTTACCATATTGAGTCAACCAATACGTTCTTTAGCATAAAGGTTTGAAAGATGGAAAACATTATGTCAAGTTTGAGAGCATTATCAGGCTTGGATCTTATGAGTAGATCAATATTGGAATTCAGATCACAACAGGAATTAATGGACACTTCTTATAATAAAAGTAGAATACCATAATTTCCTTATGAAGTCTTTTCTCCCACACATACAACCTATCCATTATTGATGAAAGTGTATTAATCTCAACATCACTGGCACTATCGATTCTTTTACTTGAATTCTGAATTCTTCTGGATGAACTTATTGCTGTTTGCTCCAAATTCTTCACTGGCGGCTCAGATATGGAAGAAAACAACAAGGCAAAGGTACCCATCATCCGCGAAAATATCACTGCATCAGCGGTAAGGACCAAGTTATTTAAGAGAGTAAGAAGTATATCTATAGAAAAGAGCAACGAAGGTGAGGAAGAATTTCTGTCCACAGATCAATATGATCAGAAGAAACCACATAAGACTATATCTCCAATATCAACCTTAGAAATGATTCATTAGTGCCGATTTCTTATTAGCTAAGTTGACTTGAGCTTGCATTGGAGTCTGATGCTGTTAGGAATTCACAGTATACTTGAACATGTACTTAACAATCAAATGACAAGAGAAGCGTACTCACATTTTAAGATTCTGCCCCGCGACCTATACCGAATGCTCCCCACCTCAAGGATCCTAGCAACGTCCTCTCCACAGGCGACCACCGAGTTGAACTGCTCCTTTATCTCCTCCACAACCTCTGCAACCTCTCTTGTCCCAAAGCTCGTCGGCGGCACATTCTCACAAACTACCATAGAAGAGTGCTCCTCTGAGCTCACCCTCTTCACCTTCCCTGGATCATCACCAACTGGCACCGCCCTTCCTGTTCCAGCATTGACATTGTCACATTCACAGCTACACTCACTCTCCTCCCCTGACCCGAGAACCGAAGCACTACCCATGCTCTCGATCTCGCACTCCTTGTGCTCCATCGACACCTTCATGTTGGCACTGACACCCACATTGTCAATCCGGTTCGACTCAGTGCTCTCCACTGCCTTCCTCGCCTTCACCGACTCCCTCATCGACTCCAGCTCCGGGATCCCTTCCCTTTCCCTCACCTCGCTCGAGTTGGGGCTACTCGAGAACGACCCATTGGAAGCATACCCTTTGCCGTCATACTGCGGAAGCTCCTGACTATAGGAGTCGAACGGGTTAAAGAAATCCCACGGCGACGCTTCCTGCATCGGCATCGGCAGCGGTGCCGCCGGAGCCGAGGCCTCCCGGCCAAGGTCCTCCACTGGCCGATCCCCTTCCGGAGGCACGGAGACGCCGTACATTGGGTTGCTGTACCCGTAGTCGTACCCCATGTAAGGCACATTGGTGGCGAAGTTGCTATATCCGTAGGGTTCTTGGTACACCGTGTTCGCCGGGGCCGAATTGGCCTTCATATAGTAGTAATTGGGGAATGAGACATTTGGGAACGAAGGGTAGGGGTTGTAGGAAGCGTACTCCCATGGCATTTCGGGCATGGCCTCTCCAGGCTCCGGGATTTGGCGTTCTTGGGGCTCTCCGGTCGGCCGTGACATCTCGCCGCGGACTCCGACGGCGGCGGCGCCGTGTCCGGTGGCTTCGCAAGTGCAGGCGTCGGCGGAGTCGGGATCGGAGTCGGAGGCGTCGGAGTGGAAGTGGAGGTGGGAGTGGCCGGAGTCGGTGTGCAGCGTGGAGGTGGAGGCGCTCGGCTTCTTGGGCTCGTCCGGGTCGGAGGGGGGCAGCGTGAGCACTGGCGACCCCGGCGGCGAGGCGGCGTGTTGCTCGTGCGCGAACCGCGCGAGCGCGTCGGCCAAGCGCGGGAGCGAGCGGAAGTAGGTGGCGTGCGCGGCCGCGAGCGCGGCGCGGCGGTCGGCCGCCGCGCGCATGAGGTCGCGCCGCTCCCGGCAGAGCGCGGCCACCGGGGACACGTCGGCCGCGTCCAGCCGCGAGCTCCGGCACCCCATCCCCTCCCGCCGTCGCTCCCTCCCCGGCAGCACCTTACGCCCTCGCCGGCGACGGCATTGCCCACCCCGACTCAGTGGTTCGCCGGAAAGAAGAGCAACAGAACAAACGGGGGGGAGCAAAGGTGGCGGGGAGTCGTGGGCGAGGCGAGGCGAGCAGGAGCTGTGTGCGCGCGCGCGACGCGAGCGTGGCACGGCACGGGCACGTGGAAGCGCTGCGCAGAGGTACGTTTATTATTGAGCAGCGTAGTGGCAGTGGCAGTGGCAGTGGCAGTGGCAGGGGTTAAAGCATATGCAATGTAGCAGCAGGAGCATGAGCAAAAGTGCTCGCTCTTCGCTCACATCACCGGAAAGGTGTCTCAAGGATGCAGGAGAGGGGCCATGGATTTGCATGAAGTGAACTGACCCAAACACGGGGAGAGAGACACCCCCGGGTTCGCGATTTGTTACTGCTCTTGTGAATTTGTGGTGTAACTCGCAGATCTTGTTTTACGGTGGCGAGGGGACAAAGACGAGAGGACACCAGGTAATTCTCTCAGTGCAGCAGGAGTAAAAGTCGTTGCGTTTTACCTGGTTTTTTCTGCGTGCTGGTGACAGGGTACTCCTATGTATTGGTAAATTTTGGGTTCTGTGGCAAATCTGGAGTAATAATTCGCTCTTAGTGCCAATAGATCCACTCAATTTAATCTACTCTGGATGCATAATATGGCGGTCGATCGTGCCCCCGTCATATTTAAGCAGCCACTGACAAAAGGATTTGGCAAAATTGGTTGTGCCAGTTATTTTGTGTCATTTACTTAGATGCACTATAAAATTTGAAATTTTCTCAGTGTTACTATAAATTTCGGTTTCTTTGTCAAAACACACTAACAATTAAAATAGTATTTCTTGAAGATAGAGGTAAGAGAAAATTGCAAATGACAAAATTGCCCATTGCTCAACCTGTTTCAATATGACCAAATTAAACAGTGTTTTATGCAATGCAATGGTGCCATGTGCAAGTTTGTATTTTTCTTTTTTACTTCGGTTATGTGGTTATAAGATGGGCTGGTTGCTTTTGGTTACTTTTTTCTATGCAAAATTGACTAAATGGTGCGAATTTGCTTCGGTCATGTGCTTGTGGTTTTTTTTTGTTTTTTGCTGCTCGGTCAAATGATGAGAAATATGGCTTGATACGGGTCAAAATGGAGTGAAATAGGACAAACTTTTCTGAAATGGTGTAACATGACCGTGTATAGGTCAGCAAAGACCATATATTTCTATTAGCTATCTATTATATACTAAAAGTATAATATAATAAAAATATATAAAGACTAGAAATTTTCAAAAAAAAGTAAAAATATCTATAATTTGGTTAACTCTTTTATTATTAGTGAATCACAACCTATAAATCTTCATAATTGTACCTAAAAAAAATCATAACCGATAAATTTTCGTAACTGCACCTAAACAGATCACAACCGATAGATCTTTATAATTGTACCTACATAGATAGCTCAGTACAATGACTAGTAGGCCAGCTCGTGATATGAACTTTTATTTCTCGTACTAATCCAATATCACGCGTACAGGTCAAAAAAATAAAGATAATTTAAAATATTTTTCGCTCAGTACAACGACTAACGGGTTGGCTTGCGATTTGAATTGTTATTTCCTGTGCTAATCTAATATCACACGTATAGGTCAAAGAAATGAAGATAACTAGAAACGTTTCTCGCACAATTGCACGAAACACCATACTAGTTTACTATAAAGACAAAAATGACCTTTCACATAAGTTCTCTCTCTTGTTTAAACCGGACATACTATTTTAGTTATGGCGAAGAAATCAAGATTGTAGTGATATTGAGTAAATTTTAAGTTTTATAGTGTGTCTAAACAAATGACACAAAATAACAGTGTGCCACCTCGAATTTTGCCAAAGGATTTTAGGGCTTCTTTGATTCATAGGAAAAATGGAGGAAAAACATAGGAATAGGAAATTTTCCTTTGGTGGCACTATTCATCTCTTTGATTCAAAGGAATGGAGTAAAGGAAAAATGGAGAAAAATTTCTTGAATCCCATGAAATCATAGGAATTTTGAAGGATTCTATACATCCACTCTAACCTCATTTTTAGAATCCTGCGAATCAAAGGAGCATAAAATCATGCTTTTACAATCTCTGTTTTGCGCCCATATTCCTATTCTATTCCTGTGTTTTTTCTATTCATGCGTTTTTAGAATTCTGCAAATCAAATGAGCCCTTACATTTGAATGGTTATCCACTGTGTTTTTATGCTGTTCCAGGTAATATACTGCTACACTTAATTACTGAGATTTTGAAACCATTCAAGGAGCGGATCAAAGAACCAGCTGTAAGCCTGGACGTGATCCATCTTATCCCTCATCTAATCTGCAGAGTTAGCATTTAAAAGTCTTATCGTACAGGGTTGTAGCACTGATGATCGAAGATCCTGTACTGAATCCATCCTCCCTCTCTCAGACACACGCACACACATCTCGAACTCCAACTTGTTACTCGGTAAATCGAATCACGTGGTTCGTCAGAGCGCATCGAGGACGCCTTCCGTCCACTAGAGCCTTCAGTAAATCGAAGAGCAATGTTTTCTAGATTCTGACGAGACGCACACAAATGGCCTTAGTAGATAGCTCGTAGCCTCGTAGGCAGGCAGATGCTCTCCCTCTCTGTTGCAATGCCTTGCAGATGCTCGCCCCCTCTCTCTCTCTCTCGGCTAATCTGAAAGGCCAGGCACATGCGCGTCACGCTAATCACTCATGGCTCGCGACCATGCTCCTCGCAAAAGGCAGCGAAGGGTGAAGTAGTAACACATGGCAGAGGCTGGAGATAACGTTTTCCAAACCCGACGAGTTCGCATCGCATCTCATCATGCCGGGCCATTGCGGCTGAAGCAAGCTGCGTCTGCAGATCGAAGCGGCTTGTTGTGGTGCGATTCAGATCTGGAGAAACGGCGACAGCAAGAAGCCTCATGTCGCACAGACGAGTAGGCATCAACCTGTTGAAAAAAGGAGTGTGACTTAGTAGTAGTACTACTAGTATAACAGTGTTGTTACTGCACAGAGTTACGGGGTCTAGGATTGGTTACGGGTCCCGAGACCCATGCAGAATGGAGGAGGAGTGTACCGGTGCTTAGAGAACAACCAAGGGGCATGTGAGGTGGGTCGAAAGCGAGGACTATTTGTCCGTGCATCTCTTCTCGGAGCAAGTTGTTTAATCCTACCAAAGACAAGAGGACCGTACTAGTCTCCATGCAGCTACTCTAACAGTACCAGTACATTATCTCAAAAATGAACAGTACTATACTATGCATTCATTCATCAGGGCACCAATTTCCAAAGCTGTGGACTGTGGCGACGCGAGATCCCAAAAAGGACAGGGACAGGTCAAAGCAGGCATTGACTGATCGGACGGATGGCAGGTGGAGCCCGGCGAGCCTTTGATTTGTACTACCACATACTAGCTCACTCACCGACAGCGACACGGAAGCAAAAGCATGTCTGCGAGCATCGCTAGCTTTATGCGTTTTCCGGTTGTACAGGCAGGCCGGCCGGCACGACGGAGTGGCCTGTCACGTACTGGCGTTACTAGGCAACGAGACGTACGTGCGCACCCGTCAATCCCTCTCCATCTCTGGCTTCTCTGCAGCTTGTATTGTAGGGCAGAGATAAACAGCGTGCAGGTGCAGATGCAGACGCAGGCACAGTGCGGAGAGCAAAAAGGGCGGGAAGACCACGGGGTAGGGCACCACGACCTCTGGCCGTGTGCGGCATGAGCAAATGGCGAAAATTTGCTCCTTTCTGGTGATGGCAAAGGCGCAGGGGGTTGCCGCGCCCACAGCGGCAGCTTCACTGAATGATAGATAGTACGCTTTGCTCTTAATAATGCAGGCTAGCTCGCCTGTACACTGCGAGCAGGAGCTGTGCGGGTTGGAACTGTGCGTTCTCGTTGAACAGTCTCGTCGGAGAAGGCATCGCACGGGGTGATGACAGGCGTCGCGAACGTTGTTCAGGGTCAATTAAGATCTTTTGTGTCCAGGGAAACGGTCCGTTGTTCATGGTCATCGACCTGTAACCTGTTTGCCGTTTCGATTTTGGAGGAACAGGGAAGTTCTCGGCCTTAAAATTGTACCTTGGGCCTAGTGCCACGGCCGTCTGTTCAGACGAGCCCGTGGGCTGGCACGCGAGGAGACATGGATCATGTCCAAAACACTAGAAAACACAGATTGGCTCGACATGGTCGTGTCTGCTTTCCACACAAAAAAACGTAGCTTAGTTGGTAAATATCTACTCCACAAAAAGTAAATAAAATTTCCTAAAATCACAATAAGTAGTTCTAAACACCATTTGAAAATACATCACCAAAAAATACAGTAGACAATAAAATACAGGAGACATAAGTTGTTAAAACAATTCAATCGGGATCTAATTCTTGAGATCTCGTCGATGAACACAATATTAAAAACGGATCAAAGCGGTGGCTTTGTAAAGTTTTAGAATCAATTTTAAAACATACAAGCATTGACCAGAATTTGAATTTTTTTTTCTACTTGGAGGGACCGTGGGAACCATATAAAAACTAAAAGGAAACAAATTATCCACTTTTTCTAGAAGAAACATGTATCCGTTAGTATTCTGAAAAGAAAGAAGTCATACATCACTCTGAGAGTCATCCCCAAAACCCACCAGCGATCGAACCCGATTTTCCTCTGATCCGATGGGTGCCGTTGAGTCCCTGCGCTGGTCGCTCGGGGCGCCCGTCTCGCTCCGTGATTTTCGACAAAGCTCTGCAGAAAAATACCTCAATCACGCACCCATCCGTGCAGTTGCCTTAGGCGGACCGGGGGCTAAAATCAGCCGCCTTTTCCTGCCGGTGCCCATACGTAACAAGTTGGCCATGGAGCCGTCAGGCGTCAGCCCTTTTCACAGGATAATTAGGAGGCCGACTTTTGTTTAACGCTGACGGGCTTTGGATGCAACAAAACCTGTTGCCTTCTGGTCTGTGTTTAGTGCCAGCGAGGAAATTGCAGAGTGCAGCAACGGTGGTGTTTGCTTGTGCTTGATGCTCTTATCCTCGAGCAGAAGATAGCCATGTCGAATCTATTTAAAAATATCTCTATTATTCATGCAAAATGAAAACTTCAGCAATTTGATAATGGATTAACGGATCGTGTTCGCAACAAGTCAAAGTATACTCAATGCAACCGGTTGCTTTCTGATTCATATGAACTACGTGTAGACTAGAGGAGATGTTTTCTTCTATTATTTAAAAAAAAATATGAACTATGCGTACAAAAATATGAACTATGCGTACACTTCACCCGCCATGACCTTGTACTCACCATAAGCAGTAGAAAAACAATACCGTGCAAGACTAAAGAATTTGTATTAAGGTAGAAGTAAGTATTTCATCATCTGAATATGTATGTGTGACCACTAGTGCGCTCCAGGAGAACCCTCTTCTAGGCAATAACTACACAAGCTAGCAGACGATTCAACCAAGGATTGCGCGAGAACAGAACGGTGAAGCTGACTATGAATGTCGAATATGCGTTGAATGTATATATATGAATAGGTTATAATTAGATTTAGAGTATAGCTGCAAATATGATATGGATAGTGTTTTTGAGTCGAACACTTGTAGACTAGACTCAATAGTGTTTTTGAGTCGAACACTTGTAGACTAGACTCAATAGTGTTTTTGAGTCGAGTACTTGTAACTTAGACTCGATAGTGTTTTTGAGTCGAACACTCGTAGCTCAGACCTCGATATAAGGGCACTGTAGATGTAACCAAGAGAGCGACTCAAATCAATATCCCCGGGTCGGATAGACTTGGGGGGCGAAACGTCTAAAGAACGGCTTTTGGTGATGTAGACATTTTGGTGAACCTCATTAACAGATCACGATGTCGTTTATTTTTTGCATCGATCAATTCACAACTACGCACCTTAGCAAGTCATAGAAATTGGCAATGACTTTTCACCTTAGAGACTAATTTCACATATGAATGGATAAGAATTATCAGATGAGCAAGATAGGCCTCCTCCGAGAGTGAAATTGAAATCAATGTCAAACTCGTACGATAAGATCATTACCTCAGGCTATAAAATACAGCACCCGGCCGTTGGAGTCATGTCGACAGTTCAGCCTGAATAACCCATAGTTCCGTTAAAATTTGCCCGACGAAAGTTCCTTGTGAGATGCGTATGAAGATCCTTTCTTGGCAATTAATTCACCTGCAAATTCTCCGATGTCAATTAACCCCCGGTGGCGCCCGTCTTTAAGTGAGTCGTCAGCTTGATTTTGCTACAAGTTTGTGCATAGGAACGTCGTGTACTTAGCAAACGTCCTTTAAGAAAATTGCTATACTTAGCACCTCATGACATCTTTTTAAAAAATCATAGCATTGTATAACTATATATTCTCCGGCATTCAAGCATGGCACGTAATTAAAAGTCGCAAAAAGAAGCATGGCACGTAATTAAAGCATTTATTCTTGCACGAAAAGTTCTTTCTCTTTAAAGAAAAGCTTGAAAAGTGATCATCGAGAGTGTTATGAGAGAAGCCGTTGGACACCTTTGGCTTGCATCTATCGACATAGACTTTTCTTCTCGAGATTTTGACTAGTCTTTTTTAGAAAAATCTTGAAAAGACAGAGTTTTGTAATGTGCTATAAAATAATAGAGTTACTTAATTAGTTAGAAATAACTAGATCAAAACCAGATACAAAAGACATGAAATACCAACGTATCAACGGACCCCACAGATAAATGGACTATCACAACACCAACATAACAACAAAAACCGAAAAGCACCGACGTCTCCAAGCCACGTGCCCCACCGGGAATGAACTCATGCTCGCACTTAGCCAGTAGTGCGCTTTACACCTTCCACAGAGGAAGCCAGATCCGGTATTTACTCTCACCACGAAGAGAATAGACCATATTGCTGGCCATGAGAAGCATAACATGGGACAAGAAGAACCGCTTGGAATTGCCATCGAAGAAGATCCCCACCGCCGCGTGGTCACCTCACAACCCCACTGAGCAAACCAAATCTTGCATGACCCACTCAGAAAGGGTACGGGACAACCCCGAAGGCTCCAAAAGGAGCATGAAAGACGCCTTGCTGAAAAAGCAGGTAGGCAGAACCCTGTACCACCACTAGGAGTTGCACCGCCACATCGCAGACACCGCTGCTGCCGCTAGGATAGAGATGCCAAATCCTCTATGAGGGAGCGGCGCATGGGTCATCCCAGTTTTGGGGGAGGTGAAAGCGTGCCTCCAAACCATACGTCGTCCAGAGCACCCAACATTCTGTGGCCCACCAAAAAGTAGCCTCGCGGGACGGGCATGTTGGGCCTAGGCCTCGAGTGCCTATCCCGTGAAGGACATCACGCTGGTCGGGTCAACGGTCTCATCGCATTAGCGGCCCAAGACCAAAACCCCGGAAGCATCATAGCGCTGCTCACCTGAGCTAAAACCTGCATCCACGTGTGCCCAATCTGCTGCCCCGGCAAACACGACCGCAACCCGGGGCCGCCACCCCGGCGTCTGTTGCCTCAGCCTTGCCAGCAAGGAACAAGTGAGCCGAGGCCTCCCACGTGCCAAGGCAGGGGAAGCATGCCAACCGCACTAGGTTAGCAACTGACACATGCCAACCAACGCCCTAACCACCCACCTCCATTGTCGACGATAGAACCACCATGCGAGGCTACGGCCCTTGCGGAAACCGCACGCCCAACGCCACACCATTCCACCGTCGTGCCTACCCGAGCGTCACCGGCCACCAACCACAGTATGTAGCCCCACATTTGTCCCCTCGCTAGCCAGTCGTGCAATGATGCACACAAACCACCGGTGGCGGCCAGATCAAGAGCCACGTGCCTGTGGCTCCAAGCTTGAAGGCCCCCATGGAACGGCACCTAGGCCGTCTACAACTCCTGTTTCACCTTCTGTTGGTAGCACCACCCCGAGAAAGACCAACCCAAGTAGCACGTCCAAACACCAACCCCGTTGAGCCTTCGTCAGATCCAAACGAGGAAGAAACACCCCACCCCCCACCCACGGTGGTGGCGCACCCACTGCCATCACGGTAGCCGCCGACGACAGCGGCAAAGAGGAGGGGCGGAGGGAGGAGGGCCTATGGAGGCAGCGGCGGCGCTTCCCAGGGTGCCCTAGCTCGAGCGACACGGGAGAAGAGAGGGGTGATCTTGACTTTTCTTCTCTCTCCGTTCTTTCATTTTCTCCAATCCTTTATTTTTTTTCTCGAAAAATCCCGCAATCCTTTCAAGCAGTGCAATTACTGTGAGCCGATCAGTTCCTTGAGGCAGGCAGACAACGGAAACTGCACTTGCATTCTTAAGTAATCAGGCTTTCAGATGATGACAATGAGCTGCGTGCTATGCATGACCAGCCATGTACTATCTGTTATATTTTCGGTGGAACAATGTGGCGGTCAAATCCAATAATGCGTCGCAATAACCAGTAAAGCGTCAGCCGCATGAAAGCGTAGTTTGTCTGATCTTTCCGGCGTCAATTTGGTTATCTTCTTTTAGGATTATTTTACGCCGGCCGTGATGGAGTGCCCATCTCTTCTTCTAACTTGTCGACCAATCCATGACGTGCCCTCGTTCAAACAGCATATCCCAGCTACGGAGAACAGAGCCAACCAGTCACGGGTCTGTCGTCTTCGTCTTTGCTCTAATCTCGATCTCCTAGTGGTTACCAGCCTTGGCTCGTTGGCCGAACTGCAATAATTAACGGACAACTTTTACATCTCGCGAGCGCTTTGGATCATATGTCCTTTTCGTTTCCCTACAAAGGAACGCTGTTCCGGTAGGAATTCTAGAGAAATTGTACCAGTTCCCACAAAAGTTGAGGTGGACTCGTATGGATTTTCCTCGTGCCAACTATTACTTCAGATAGAGGAGTAAGGCCAGGTGTATGATTTCTTTACCACCTCAACCTACAACTAACAGATAGCGAAGATACGAAATTCTCATCCATGCCCTGAGGTCGAGAAGCTACTACAAGAAAGCTGACATGGAAGGACAAGCCTCATGGCCGAAAGTGCTGGCACCATGTGAGAAGATAGGAACTAGGAAATACGGTGTAGTAACAGGTTACGGTTATCCAATCAGTTAACAGTAGTTTAGTGTCCCATACAGCATGAATGTTTTGTCAGGCATGTGGTGTAATACAGCCCACACGCCACAACTAACATAGCAATGACCAGTTCTTAGCTGGATGACGGTGCACTGACTGGGAAGTCATCGGAGCGCGGAAGATCGATCGGATACGCCAGGGCTTGAAATCCATCTGCTCTCGGACTTGCTTCAATGACAAAAAACATGTTACGTACGTGGTAACTGGATTAGAATTTGAGCTACTCGTAAATAAATTAACTAGCGACCCGAAGAAATCGCGCGTGGGCCCATACGCCGTCGTGTTTCTCCCCTCTACCTTTTTCTCTCGCGCGTGTGGCGTGTTTTGCGATGTCCCAAATAGTCACAAATAGATCCTTCTGACTAGTTTAGAAACCCAACAAATTTAACGGAGCAGCTTCTGAAAGAAGCTGGAAAGGGGTAGCTTCTGAGAGAAGTCGCTGAAAAAGCCATCTAGAAAGGGCCATAACCTGTTTTGGCTGCTTAGCCTCACTCTATAGTACCCCTTAAGTCCCATCAATCTCACACCCTATATTCCCGTAAATCTCACATTCCTATCAATTGAATGAATATTGTCCAGCAAAAACAAATGCTCCTGCAGTCCTGCGTCGACCATAACTTTTTGGCAGCTTGTGAGCCATGGCCCAACTCTGATAGCACTAGAACAATGAAGCATTTGCTTTTCACTGTACTCGGTATTTTGTTTTTGCACTAACCGGCTTTTGACACAATGTTATATTTAGCTTTATTTTTCTTCAAATCATGTCCAGTTCGCAATCCGTTATAACCATTTGTTACTTGTAACAAGATCTTCAAGACCACGTGCCATTTGATATATTTTGGCATTATTTTTCGTCATCGCCATTTTTTCTGATAAGATATATTAAATTATTTGTTACCTGTGCTGTTATCAGACAATATTTTGTGTCTTAGCAAGAAAATATTATCAGACAATATTTTGTGTCTTAGCAAGAAAATATTCAGTGTTGCTATCATGTCATTGGTGCATCAATCATATAATAGTTTTTGAGTTACTAGAATAAGCTTGGTTGAGTAGTGGTGAAGCCGTTCGAAATGGTTATTACAACATTGTTGAACAGTTATCAAAACAAAAACATATCAAATCATATAACCCTAACACAAATCTAAATCCTAAATAGCTAAAACCTTAATTCCTAATCTTAGACACTAAACACCCTAAAAAATCAATACTTATCACGGTCACGGTGTACACGTACCTATTCCTATGAGTTGTGAGCCCGAGGCGGTCACGAGCTCACGGCAACGAGAGCTCATCAGCTCCTTACTTTCTCTCGCTCCATCAGCGTACGGGGGCTTCTCCTCCGTCACGTTTGGGAGGACGGCGACAAGGAGGAGTGGCCGAATGGGGTGGCATGCTAGGCAGATCCGGCCATCAGGTAGAAGGGCGGGAACATGGCATTACGAGCGGTCTAGAAATTTCGTCATAGACGGTTCAAAAAACCATAAGTAGATTTTCATCATAGACGGTTTTAGGACCGTCTACAATAAAGGACATTACAAACAGTTTTAATATAGAACTATTTGTGATATGATCTCATGTCACTCATTTATGATGTCATTTTTCAAAAAAATATATTTTGATGACCAACCTAATTAAATGCTAGCAAATAAAATAAAAAATAGTTGTCAACATAGGTACTCACAAACATATAAATATACATCTGCTTATCAACGAAGAAAGTAACCAATAGAAAGTGATTATCAACACAAGTACTCAAGTCCTAATGCCCTAGAAATGAACAAGCATACAAATACATGTGGTTGGACTTGGGTCATCTTCTTGGGAAGTGGAGGAAGAGGTGGTCGTCGTTTAAGATTGGGGGTAGAGGCCAACGAGGGGAGGGACATAGTGTTGTGGAGGAGAACAACTACATGTGGTTGGACTTGGAGATTTCCGTCGGTACACCTCCACGCTGATCCCTCAGGCCGATGGATTCGACGGTAGCATCAACAGTAGCCGCAACGTCTCCGACGGTGGATCCGATAGTCTCTAGTGGAGCTGGGCTTCTATGACCATGGCATCAGTGGAAGAGGAGGCCAACGCTCCATATCTCTAGCACAAACCAAGATCGAATCAAAATGGGTGCAAGAACGAATGCAAAGAGAGAGGTTCCGAAAGAAGTCGAGAGGGAGGTGCTCACCCATGGAGTCCGCTGCGTATGGAAGGGACAAGATGCTAGGGGATGCCGATTCGATGGGAAAGGGAAGGGGATCGATACGTCTCCTCGTTCGCTGCTTTCCTTTCGATGGAGGCGGAGGCGGCAGCGGAGAGGTCGTGGAGGCCAATGCTCAAGTAGGTGATGGAGACAGATTTGGATCGGGAGGTGAGATAGGGAGTGAGAGAAGTGTGGCGCTAAGGTTGTGAGTGAGATATATGTGCAGCTCGAGGTTAAGTTGGGCTCTTGATCTGGACCGGCTAAGTTGTGCCAGTCATTTACATATGTTATTTTTTGTTTATAAAATCACCTGTAATGACCAATTATAGACGGGTTCTTTTTAAAATACCATATGTAATATGAATTTTTGTAAAACTGTCTGTGATTAGAATCTTATATAACTATTTGTATATTCGAAGAAGATGATGTCAGTGTGTCTATGAAGAATGGCGAAGCCGATAGTCGTGGAGCTAAACTCGCTGTGGAAAGACGTGTATGGACACTTCTTAGATCCGACGGCACGCGGAGCGTTGCTCAGATCAGACGACGATCAGATGAGTCGGTCGTTACGACTAGTGTTCGGATGTCCTGTTTTTAGATTTCCGGATACATGCATTCTAGTAAAATTCGATCGTTTACTTTTGTTGCCACGGAGATAAAATCTACTCCGGCGAACCTGAGGGCAAGCTGTGATTGCTCACCGAACTGGTGGCTGTAGCCCCAGACTCCAGACCTCCTCAGCTTGGTGGGTCTCCCTGCCTGTCCGGATTTACGGAAGTAGACCGTACAAGCCGACTGCCGAACCTTGCGACGGCACGCAAGCTGCGCCTACAGCCACACGTCGCGCGTTCCCCACCTACAGGACTTCTGCATTATCCTCAGCCGTACCGCCGAAAACGTCCCAGATCATGGACCACGGAGACGTGGACATTCGATACACATGCCCACGGCGAAAAACGAGCGCGAAAGCCACGGAGCGCGCCCATCTCCCGACCGATTCCACGGGGCACGGTGGATCAGAACGCCAGCAGCCGGCACGGGGCCTATTTCTTTCTTGTCTTTTCTGTTCACGCCTACATTCGACTGAACAGTTCAGCGTTCAGTCTATGCATGATGGTCTGGTGCAATCGTATGTTCGGGTTCGTTATCAATGTTTGTAGCGTTTGAGAGATCAAAATTTTTATGTGGTATGGGTGTAGTGTTAATCAAGGACAATCTGGAAAAAAAGAAATTGGCAAGGTATCAAGAATATTGCTTTTACAGTGAAGAAGAAATAATCTAGCATCTTTGATTGCTAATTCGCTTGTTTTTTTAGAACAATTCGCTTGTTTCACATGGTGATCGATCTATCTAGCTTTCTATCTAAAATATTTTCATAGTGTACTCAATATGTTTGAGAATTAGTTGCCGGAGCTAAAGGTAACTATGCAAGCCCACATGTTAGTCGAGTTGCCTATGTCAAAATGATATTGTTTTTTATAGCAAGAGACTATCCCATCCTTTGCAGGCTATATTCTTGTATACCAGCTGGTTGCAATGGTGGTGTTTGCTGCAATGACGATAGGTGGACAAAGACCTCATAGCAGTGATGGCCGATGGTTGGAGGCGGTTCTAGGAGATTTATGTCCAAACAAGGATAGCGTTTACATGTAGGTTATGTGATACTTGAAGAACCATACAGTTTTCCGAAAAAAACTGGGTACATTATCCCAAAGTGTTCCATCTTCCTAGAAAAGTGGATTCGTTCTAGAAAGGTTCCAGAAGATGTCCACGTGCTCTAATCCTCTGAGCTACAGGCCCACCCCGTCTCCACTGGATCTCTTCCCGGGGGTACCCCTTCATTTCGGGTAAGAAGATGGGAAAGCGCCTTTCTCTCTATAAGAACAGTGCGTTCCGAGGTCTCTCATTTCTTAAATTTGTTTAGTATTTAGTAGCCCGATACAAAATAAATAAAAAGGGCATTTTTTTTCGAAAAAATTAGAATTGTGAAACGCATTAAAACGCAATTTGCGTTCCGAATTGGGTCCTCATATCGATCCGATCCGAATGAATCAGTCTTTCTATAGAGGTCAATCTTTGCCTATTAGGCAAGAGGATAGCAAGTTCGAAATTCTGTCTCGGTAGGACATGGATTTCTATTACTATGAAATTCATAAATGAAAATGAAGTAGTTAATGGGAGGGCTACCGTTATCTTTTTTCTTGTTCCATCTTTGCATTTATTGCGATTCTTTCTCAACTACTATTCGAATTGGAATAGTCTTATTACTTCAATGAATCGATTTTTCTTTTGAAAAAAGAAAATAAAAGACTATTTCGATTCCTATATAACTCTTATGTATCAGAATATGAATTTTCTTTCTTTTTAAGTGGTGAATATAGCCTATTGCTTAGTTATTGTGATGTCCGTTGGCATATAACTTTGTATTAAACTAGGAGTCATTTGCGTGGATTGATGGAGGCAACAAAAAATTTTCTTATTGAAAAATGATTTGCATGGTGCTATTCTAATTCAGAGTTCTAGAAAGTTCCACACTCCTACTGTGGCTATGAAATGAACTAAGAGGATACCCGGCGTACTATTCTTGTGGTGCACATGGTGCACCCGAGGGAAAGAACACCTACTAAAATTATTAAAGAATTTGATGAGATAGACACAATGTATCTAATATACCACAAATTCTTAGATCAAATTCGGCGCACGACTTGGACAACAAAAAAGATATAACCGGTTGTGAATCTATCGACGATCGATGAACCGTCGATCTTACGTAATACGCGAAAGAGAGAGAAAGGAGAGGGGGATCATTCCGAGTAAACTGACCACAAATCTGGCCACCAGCGACAAGGGTTTATACAGGTCAACACCTCCCTTAGAATAATAACCCTACGTCCTGTTAATATGTATTGATCTCGAGACAAAGCACAAGAGGGGGTGATAAGGACATGACCCCTATGGATGCACCCACTGCCACTTCTACTTTCCCTATTTCAACTATGTCTGTTGCTTAAACTATTAAGAATAAAAGGAGATCCGTGAAGATCGTCATGAACAAGCGAGGAGTCAAGTTCAAGCTTTCGGGAGGAGGAGCAAATAAAGTTCATGTGACCATAAAGATGTCTCACATGGATTTGTGCTATACAAGGAGATCTCCCACGTCACTTTTGGCCCAAGAAGAGTTAGAGATTAGGTCCAACACGTTCTGGACTCTGATTCGGATTCCTGGGACAGCCCTGACTTCAAACTTCTATATCTCGAGCATATGGACTCCGATTTGGATGATCTTGGACTTTTGGAAAGCATATCTCGTGCTCTTTCCAACCTGTCCAACCCCATCTCCAAATTCCTTACGAACACGCGGCAATTACCAAAACAGTCCGGGGCTATCTTTGTAACAGATCACTTCTCTTTAAATACCCCCTAGGGTTCTCTCTTTAGCCTCGGGTTTCATGAGTTCTTTAGCTACTGCTACAATATTGCATCTACAATTCAGGTAGGACTACCGACTTGTTTAGATCTTCAGTGGAATTCCAAACTTGTTATTCTATCTTGTGCCAATTTAATACTCGCACTTTCATATTGCTATTTATCATTGTTCTTGCTGGTTCTTTGATTGCTTGTAGGAACTCGAACTTTGTGTTCAGGTTGATCGTGCCTACGGCAAGGTTAATAACTATCGGAGGTTGGTTTAGCGATTGCTAAGACGTATCATCGCATACGGTATAGTCGGATCGTCAAGATCAAAGTCCACCAAAACCGTTAGTTATCCTTATCTCACCGAAAGATCGGGCCACCGTCCCTCATCAAGGGGTGTCTAGTCCTAGATGGAATCTACAACTAGTAAGAAGTGGTTGTCAAGGTAGGTCTCCTCCTCTACTTGCTTGGAAGTCGATTGATCTTCTTAAGCTTGCGTTGAACTTCTTCAGCTTCAGAACCTTGTGAACTTGTTAACCTCTAAATGGCTTGTCTTCACCGAAGACCCTCGGGATCCTTATATAGAGGGTATACCATATCGTAAGGGATATGGACTTGTTCTCGAGTAAGATTTCACTTTTCTTAAACGTCGGGATTAACTGCCTAGTTTAAAGAGTCCCGGATACTTACAGATGGTTTTTTTATCGATATATAATCCTTTTTGAAGTACAATCCTCCCTAGATAAGTAGGATACTCCTTAGTCGTGGTGTATTCATATACGGATATAGTCATCGTATATTGTAGTTGTCTATTATTCATTATCAGAATCGAATTTGTATGTCAACTCGAATTAGTACTGTTTACAGCATATTTTTTATTTCTTAAGTTATAAATTAAATTTAGATTTAAAATTTTATAACATGGTGGATATATATTATACCTGTATCGTTAGATATTTTGATCAATCTTATTAGTTGTTTTCCGGTTAACCGCTGCACCATAAAGGCCAGTGCACCGGATACGTTTCGAGACGAACCTCGGCGATAAGAAAGAAGAAAGGACCGTCCGGACCGTGCTGTCCAGCCGCGCACTCGTGTCCATCCGTCCGGACATCACGCACCCGCGCCCCAAAGCGAAGAAAAATATACGCTTCAGCAAATCACACGACTTCTTCACGCCCCTCGACGCCCGAGGCCCGCCTAGTAAACTCGGACGGTCAGTCCGTCAGCCCTGTACACCCAGGCACGCGCGCGCCCCGCCAGCGCCAGCGTCCAGTCCTCTTCTTCCTCCTCGCCACCTCAAGCCTTCCACCTCGGGTCGTTGCGCGGTGGCTACGAGCGTCGCTGTTTAAAAGCCCTAGCTGCGCCTCGAGTTCGGACCGTGATCTCGCTCCCCGCCATCTCCCCGCGCTCTCCGGGTACCTCGCGTGTTTTCGACCGGGTGAGTAGTCGCGAGTTTCCTTCTTTTGGCCTTTTGTTTTTTGGGTCGAATGTCTTGGATCCCTTTTTCCTTCGGAGGTGCTGAGATTGAGTGTTCTGGAGGATTATTCATCTCTTGGGGCACGAAGCTTGGCAGTGTCGTATCATTCATCGCGTGCTACCACCGGGTCTTTTTCTTCAGCTGTTTGCAGTTTTCGGGTGGACTTCTTTACCGGATAATCCCCAAAGTTCCGGCTTCCTTCTCTGTTCCAAAACTTCGGCTTAGGAGTATTCGATAGCTTTTCGCGGATTTGCCTCTCGGGGTCGGGGCCTCGATTTTCTTCAACCTTTTTTAAGGCTAGACTGGTTTCGGAATCGGAGCTCATCCGCTTTATTGCTTTTGACTTCAAAATATGAGGAAATCGAGACTTTAATCCCTAGGACGTTCCCCATGTTTCCCTCGTCTTAAGTTTGCTGAGCTTGGCAAGTTTCAGCGTCTTTTATAAGGGATCAAAGCCGACCGTCTTGGCGCAGTTCTGTCCAAGTTCGGTGGCAATTTGCTGATATATTTGTAGTGAATACATTCTTTTCAGGTTCTCTTTGATCTCCGTATCTTTTTCTCCCTGCGACGAAAACAACCTTGGTCCATAGTATCTCGCTGTTCTTCTTGTGATTGCTCAGTGTAGCTTTGTTTTGGAGCCTCATTCAGGTTCTTTGGTGAGGTGTTCTGTTAATTTTCTTTTGTTTTTTGAAGGTACATATGCAGTCTCAGAGTCTCGTGTCTATTCTTTTGGCCATCTAACTGTTCATTAATCATGATCGCTATTTCCATTGATAAGTTTAATGATTTTGGTGCGCTTAAGCAATTTTTGATAGATCAGTGCTGTTTCAGGTCCCACCTGGGTCCCGTCATGTGTAAACTGTTTTGATCGTATAGCTACAAACTGGTTTTACCTTTTCAGTAGTCGTGTTTATGATATTGCAGCTTAATCATGTGCATTTCCAAGAAATTGGTCCCGCAAAACACTATGTAGTACAGTCCATGTTATGTGTGCAAGAAGCTAGAGGTAGAAAAGCGGACATATCATGCAATTATTTTATAGGTTTATCACTTTATTGATTATATGGCTGGTAATCGCAGGAGTAGCTTGGTGCCTGAAGTAATATTCAAAATGGTTAATGGGAGGCCACTAAATGGGGAATTGGATGCATGCTTCAGGAACCTCATGTGTCTTCCTGCAGCGGAAGGGGGCAGGCTGAAATTGGTGGCGCGATGCCTACGCTGTCAGGTTGGAAAGACCTTCCGATGGAGCTGCTGATGCGGATTGTATCACTAGTCGGAGATGATCGGATGGTCATCGTGGCATCTGGAGTTTGCACTGGCTGGCGCGACGCACTGGGATGGGGGGTCACTAATCTTTCCCTCTCATGGTAAGTTTGTATCTTTCAGTCACCCATTAGGTACATTGGTGGAAATGTTTCAATCTGACTTTGAGTACTAAATGGTGGTGGAAGTAGCTCTTGAACTAGAGAAATTTGGATATGATAATATGGCATTCTTAGTAGATTGTATTAGGATATGAGAATGACTTAAACTCATTCTCTTATTATTCAGTCATATGCTCTGTAATAGAAAAGTAACTAATCGCATGTGCTTAGACTCCTCCTGCACCCGCTCTACATAGTGCCGCAACCAAGGTAGTGTACTTGTTGAACATGGTAGTGCATTTCCAATATAGGTTTTTTTGTTTGCGTCCTCTTGATTACTGGTGGGAGGTAGCTCTATGTTTCAGGGGAACGTTCTATGGCATTTCGTTTGTTTCCTTTCTGTGTAAACTTTGTATGTCTGACTGTCATTGGAAAGAGCCAAAGTTGCCAACTTATCCTTTTTATTATTTTCAGTTCTGAAAGCAACTTGTCCATTTATGAGTTATGTTGTATGAGTCAAGAGCTGACCTCTTTGGAGTTGCTTTTTTCTGGATGTTATCATGTCTAGCATGGATATGTGTGTGCACCACAATATGAGAAACTTCCAGACGATACCTTGCAACTATTTGTATATAACTTTTCCTTTCAGTTTGCTGTGGTGAGAGTAGGGTCCAACTGATCAAATACTCCCTCCGTTTCAAAATAGATGTCTTTTTAGAGTTGGACACAAGAATTAAGAGTATTGAGTGAAATGCCAATATCACCCTTACATCATTTGCATGTTCATTTCTTTTTTCTCTCCAAGGCAATAAATGGCAATATTAGTAGTACTACTCTCATGAGTAATTAGCTCTTTTTTATGACATGATGAAGGAAAAAATAGGAACCAAATGAAGAAAACTGCATTAAAAGTGTAGAAGGACAAGTATTTTGAGAACAGCTGGGAGAGGCTAAAAGGACATCTATTTCGAAACGGAGGGAGTAGAAAATATATAGGAATGCCTTCAGTGAGTCTGATAGTCTAGTTTTTTTGGTTCTTTGAATTAAAAAAAGATGTAGAAACACTAATCAAGTAGGAGTATTAATTTGATGCACCACAATTGTCTATATGTTGTGCTACGTGCATGCATATTTTCCCAGTTCTGTTTTCTTTCTGAATGAGGTGGGCATAGAACATCCTACATTTACCTGAATGAACGCTGGTAACTAAATTTCAGAAAGATTACATATTTCTCTGAGGAGCACAAATAAGTTCAACCTTTTCTTATCATTTTTATTCCTAGACTAATTTAACACGATATTTTGATGTTTCCCATAAAGAAATACATTATTTGCCTTCGCCTTCCATACCTACTGATTTCATTGTTGTATCTTTTCATTTTTTAAAGCATCTGTTCAAATGATATTATGTCCCCATTTTCACCTCACAGGCTCACAGCTAAGCCTTACCAATGAGTTATAGCTAGTGTTTACGATATGTATTTTTAACTTGTTGGTTGAACTGAAAATTGTGCCATCTGCAGGTGCCAGCAGAACATGAATAACCTAATGATATCACTTGCTCACAAGTTTACAAAGCTTCAAGTTCTCACTCTTCGCCAAATCAAACCTCAGCTTGAAGACAGTGCTGTAGAGGCTGTTGCCAACTACTGTTGTGACCTACGTGAGTTAGACCTCAGCAGAAGCTTTAGGCTTAGTGACCGCTCATTGTATGCATTGGCCCACGGATGCCCTCGGCTCACAAGACTGAATATCAGTGGATGCTCCAGTTTCAGTGACAGTGCCTTAATCTACCTAGTTGCCACTGTAAGAATCTGAAGTGCTTGAATCTGTGTGGATGTGTGAAGGCGGTAACTGACAGCGCTTTGCAGGTATTTTGCCTAACACATTATTTGCTTACCATGTTTTCATGAACCAAAATTTAATTTCTGAAATCTTGATGCAGGCCATAGCCCATAACTGCGGGCAGCTGCAATCTTTAAACCTTGGTTGGTGTGAGGATGTCACAGATAAGGGAGTGACCAGCTTGGCGTCAGGTTGCCCTGATCTCAGGGCCCTGGACTTGTGTGGTTGTGTTCTTATAACAGGTAATGTACATCATTTGTTTATGATCTAATCCTTTGGAAAACCTATAGCTCTGCATTGATTGGTGAAAATTAACAAAACTGTTTATATGTTTGTATTATAAAGTACTAATCGTCTAGATAACCAAATGTAGTATCTAAGGACATGACAGCGGCATGCAAGTAGGGGCCAGTCAGTGGTTGTTGTGCTTTTCTTTGGAATAGAATCAGTTAGGTTAATCTTGGCTAATTCTAGTAAGATTTTGCTGTTACATATTAGTTTTGGGGTGCTTTGAACTAGCTGTTACATTCAACATAGAAACTAATAAGTGCTTTTGAAAAGCCACTACAATACATATATAAGCTTAGATAGTGATATTTGTTATCGTCCTCATTTCAGACGAAGTCCTGTAGTGACTCCTACTTGCTTCTAGTGTGCCCTGAGCACCTTGGATGCTAATTCTGTAAATTCCTTCATTGCAGACGAGAGTGTCGTTGCTCTTGCCAGTGGGTGTCCGCACCTGCGATCTTTGGGCCTGTACTACTGCCAGAACATCACCGACCGCGCCATGTACTCCCTTGCAAACAGCCGCGTGAGGAGCAAACGCGGTAGGTGGGATACGGTGAGGAGCAGCAGCTCAAAGGACGTTGACGGGCTGGCAAACCTCAATATCAGCCAATGCACGGCCTTGACACCTCCAGCCGTTCAGGCGGTCTGTGACTCCTTCCCGGCACTCCACACCTGTCCTGAGAGGCACTCTCTCATCATCAGCGGCTGCCTCAGCCTGACGTCCGTCCACTGTGCCTGTGGACTCCACCGGCACCGTGCTGGAAGAGCCCTGCAGCCCAGCCATGCGTACTAAGCATGTGTGTTCGCACTCTTGGTTCTGGTGAGTGGTGGACACCGTCTGCCTGGTGGGGAAAGTTCGATCCTGACCTAGAGGAAAATCTGTACATCAACTCGGAACTTGGTAATGTAATGTTAGGACTGCTGTATCAGTAAGACTCTCTGTGTGATGACCATGGAGTGGCAAATGGCCGGAGAGTTGCATGTTCCCCCATGTCATTCTGGACACTGGCAAGAATGGCATGCTATGTAGTGGATTTCTCTGTAGAAGCTTGTGTATACATTTCATGGACTTTGTTTAGAACTTATTTTCATGTGCTTTGGAATACGATCGGTCAATGCTTGAGGTAAAGAGCGCAGCTTGGGGTAAAATATGGACTAGCATACGTTTAAACAGAGAATGTCTTCTGCTTAATCTTTCTAGCATTTCAGGGGTGAGGGTTCATGAAGTGTTGCAGACTTGCAGGTGAGTTCACAAACTGGCAGGGTCTGATGTTCGGAGTGATCATTTCTGTTTGACGATTCCTCGTTGTATGTAAGTTGTTCAAACTTCAGTAGTCTTCTTCAGCACTTGGGTTTTATCATGAGATGTGGATCGCCGTGGTTCAAATTTTTATGGAGCTTTTATTCGCATTCATTGCAGTAACTACCATGTATTTCTGATTAATACATACATCAGCATCTAGCAGTCAGCAATCTGCAGTAATACTTTTCTTGCTTAACCCAGGAAGATCAACCGGGCCGCCAGAGCCATTGCGCAAACCTGGGCCGGCGACTGCACGTGTACTTGTACACTCGTGGACATGAGCGCCGTGCACACTATAGCAGTCTGGCACTTTTGAAGGCCCAAAAGCATAAAAAAGAAGGCCCGAAACCAACTAATCTTCGGGAGTCTAACTAGCGGTCGCTGCTTAAAAAAAAAGTTCTTAGTCGGCCAGGGACCACCTATAACCCCTGTCGCACGAAGGGACTAGGAGCCACTTCTTACTCCAGGCTGCACGGGGGAGAGGAAGCGACGGAAGAAAAGAAGGGGCCGTGGGAAGAAGAGGAGGCTGACCCTCAACTTGAAGAAGACGATGGAACGGGGTTTACTAGCATTTTGCCCCCCTCTCTCTCTTTTAGCCCCTTCGCTAGATGGGGACAATTGCCGTGTCCGAGCTTAGAGAGATGGCCATCGTGGTGCGCTAGACTATTGGTAGGGACAGGTTGAGTGAGCGACTTGGTAGCTCTGCCGACCTCAAGTGGTGGTCGGCAGTCGGTGGGGATAGTAGGGGACGACGGCATCGACGGTGCAATAGACAAAGGTGGTGGAGCGGGATGACGAAAGGGCACTAGATCCGTGGCGAAGTCGACCTCAGTGTGGGTGGAGCAGGATGAGTGCAAGAAGGAGGAGACCAATTTGATAGCTAATTGCTAGAAGCGAGGCAAGGAGGATGCGAGGAGATAGAGTATTTAAGTATTAAGGCACGCTGTTGCCGTACAGTCCTATCCTCCCTACTTGCTATCACCCTGCGTATGGACCGCTTAGGCCGTCATCTGTCCGTGTATTTGCACACCTAACGATGGATCGCCTTGAGATACCTACACCCGACAGCGTACGTGCCGTGACCGTCCCGTGCCTACCTCCGGTGCACGACACAGACACCTATGCGAGCGCACGCAACAACCGTTTTTAAACTTGGTTCCATTCATGATCTAGCTGCGTTTTCCTCCGTCCTTTCACTTGCTCGCTCAACTTCTTAGGCTCATGCGGTTCTTGTCGGATGCATCAACGCACGAGAGCTTCACGAATCACGAGGCCAATATGTACGGTCTTCCACACATCAACTCCACCGTCATACATATATAGTGAAGATGATGTTCGCTTAACGTCTCTCCATATCGTCTAGAGATGACAATAAAAAGAAATTAAGATTGTCTATTTTTTAGTTGTTTGAATTTTTTTTAACTCTCGGTCACTTTTTTAAACTTTTGGATCAATATTTCCACCATTCTCACCCCCACCTCACTCTAATATAAACTACAGACTAAAAATTACATTAACTTTTCATTAAAATTGCACACTTTTAGGACTACAATTTTGAGCAATTTTAGGTAATTGAGATATAAAAAGATTCCAGGCAACTGAGAATTAGCAAAAGGGTCAAAAGTACACTCGTAGAGAAGGTTGCATTTCCTTTTGATTTATCTAGTATCTTTAGTTCTAACGGCATGAGCCTTTTCTTAACCTTTCTTTAGCTGAGGTAAGATAAACTTCTCTCTCCTTACTCTCTTTCCTCCAAACGAATGCAAACTTCTCTCTCCTTATTCTCTTTCCTCCAAATGGATGTAAACTTCTCTCTCCTTACTCTCTTTTCTCCAAACGAATGTAAACTTCTCTCTTATCACTCTTATCACTCTGTTCCCAGCAAGAAATTTCATACACCATTGTATATGTCCTTACACAGTAGGGTGTCAACTCAAGTTGGGACTTGTTCTTGCTCGCCCGTAGACCCGAAAAAGGGGCATCAAGTAAACTGAGTCTGGGTGACCGGCTTGGTGGGCTACCTACTGCCGGCGAAAAGTGACCCTGTCCCGATCAAACATTACCATCCTGTCACGTGTGATTAGCTATTTCCAATCTTCACTGATCGGACTTTCTGGATAAGACCAGTATACTAGTCAAGTCAACAGTCAGCAATGCTCCTACCTAAAACATATCATTATCCCGAATTCTCTAACCGTGACAAACGGATACAACTTCTAAAACACACTATTAGTCTGGCACTGCAGTACGCAAATTAGAATTACCGGTATGTAAACAAGAATTACATCCCTCTTCTTCTTGTTTTGCGAGTGAAAGAAGAGCTAGAGTTGGTCAATACGTTTACCAGATCCTGAGTTTCAGATACGTTCGTGATCTCCAATCTGAGCTCGACTTGCCGGATGGATATATGACGCGTAGGTCGTGGCCTTATCCGTTCTGTCCCAGTTTCACATGTCGTTAGTCGCAAGGGCGAATGCGTGCGGTGCCGCGTCACTGGCGCGACGCTCTTTCGGTCGGACTTCGTTGTACCCGCTCCCCGAGCACCCCCAACTAACCCTTCCATTTTCCTTCCCTTCTTCCCCTGCTCTCCCAAGTCTCCTCGTTCCTCTCCACTCTCTGCTCGTCCTCATCTCCCCCCTCTCTCTGCACCGCCCGCCCTGTTCGTCGTGCCCCTCCCGTTGCCCCCCGTGCCCGCCGATCCTCGTAGGTACGTCTCTGCTCGTTGCTTCGCAAGGATCCATCTTGGTACTTGCCCTTTTTGGCGGCGACGAATTTTCCTGTTTCTTGGGCGCTTTCTGGGACCGAGCCTTTGGAGGCGATGAGAGATTCTCGAGTGGTCTATGGCATGGTTGCCTCGTTCTTGGATGATCCGCGGGCCGGGATATCGAGGGTTGCTGCTTGGGGCAGAGGGGATTAGGTGCTTTATGCCAGTTGAAACGAGGAAAAGAATTACCGGCGTTGCTCTGCGAGGATTGGCAAGTTGTGTTATAGAATCAGAGTTAGGTTTCCTCGCGAAAGAAGAAAAAGGGGAGGAAAGAATCAGAGTTAGGTTTCAATAATTCGGCTTAAGGAGAAAAATCATCGACTCTCTCTCTCTTCCAATTGCACGTTTTGATGACCAATTTCGCCAAATTCATGCAAGATTTGCCTTTTTCTTCGGATTCGTTTAGCTCCCTGCTTGTTTATTGGTATAGATTTGGCCATACTCTTAGTTAGCTGTAAGCTTAGTGTTATGTACGCTTTATCTTATCTTGGTTGCTAGGTTAAATTAGTCAACGTTGCAGGTCTAGGGCACGGCTATCAAGTTCAAGAAGCCATTATTTTTGCATGGGCAACGCTTCTCTTATGATGATTGTAATACCCCAGAGTAGAGGACCACGTGATCCATGTGTAATTGTATGGTGGGAAATAATCATATACGGAGAGTTTAAGTAGAATTGATTCAACATATATATCTTTGTGTTCTAAACATAACACCTTCCGATTAATCCTTTTATATGAAGTCAGAACAAAAGTGTAAAATGAGTGCTATTTATATGTGGGCTCGCCACACAAATGCACTGGGCATTAAGCGAATCTGGACCAGTGTGTTACAGTTGGTATCGGAGCATTAACCCTCATTGCTATGGGCATGGGATGTGCACCGAGGGGTGGTCCTGGTCAACATCTGTCGTGAAAGCCGTGTGCTACAAGGCGTCAGCCCTAAAAGGGGGGGGGGTGATTGTAATACCCTAACCCGTTAGAGTAGAGTTCTGTGTGGCCCATGTGTAGTTGTGTGGTGGATCAGTCCCACATGGAGAGTTTAAGTAAAGTTGGTTCAACATATTTACCCTTGTGTGTTTTAAAATAGTACCTCCTGGTCAACCCTTTTACATGAAGTGAGGACGAAAGCGTAAGAGGGGTGCTATGTATACGTGGGCCACGCCACGGGTAAGCCAGATATTAAGCGAATTTGGGTCAGGGTGTTACAATTTGTATCAGAGCATCAACGTTTGCTGCTACGGGTCACGTATGCGTGTGGGCCCGTGGAAGAAACACCGCACGGGATGTGTACCGAGGGATGGTCATGATCAACATCTATCGTGTAGCCGGGTGCTACGAGGACGTCAACCCTAAAAGGGGGGGTGAGTGTAATACCCTAGCCCATTAGAGTAGAGGTCCATATGGCCTATGTGTAGTTGTGTAATAAGCTAATCTCACATGGAGAGTTTAAGTAGAGTTGATTCAGCATATATGTCTTTGTGTTTCAAATATAACACCTCTGGGTCAACTTTTTTTACACGAGGGTAAGAGGGGTGCTACGTATACTGGGCCCGCCTCACATGTGGGCTGAGCATTACGCGAATTTGGGCAGGGTGTTACAGTTGGTATCAGAGCATCATCCACCTTGCTGCTACGGGTCGCCTGTGCGTGTGGACCTGTGGAGGACACACGACATGGGACGTGCACCGAGGGGTGGTCTTGGTAAATATCTGTCGTGTAGCGGTGTGCTGCCGAGAGTGTCAGCCCTAAAAGGGGAGGTGTGTGTAATACCCCAGCTCAGTAGAGTAGAGTCCCAGGTAGCCTATGTGTAGTTATGTGGTGGGATTATTCTCACATGAAAAGAGTTCAAAAAGAGTTGGTCCAGTATAAATATCTTTGTGTTCCAAACATAGCACCTCCGAGTTAACATTTTTACACGAAGCGAGGACGAAGATGTAAGAGGGTTCTATATATATGTGAGCCCATTCCACAGGTGTGCTGGGTATTAAGTGAATTTGGGTCAGAATATTACAACGATAAAGATGCCTTTTGGAACCTGGTTTTCTTTAGTGAACTGGCAGATTTGGTTAATTGACTTCCTTTACCATACTGATGTAGCACTGCGAACGCAGCTGACAGACAGAGACAACCAAAGGTTTCAAGATAGTAACACTATATAACTACGTGCCTTAAGCTGTACTAGTACGTGTAACATAAAATATATCCCATGCCTAGTAATTAGTAAAGCTTATGGTGGTATTGATGTGCTTGTGCATGTCACATTCATGGCGTGAACATATGTCTCATGTCTAGTAAAGCCGCAAAAGAAAATGCTGTTTGTAGGTGTGGACTGTTGACCTTGAAAATGTCGTGGCAAATTATAAATACCTTTGTGTTCTAAAGATATGCCAGTGAAGTTTTAAAGTTTTTACTGATTTCTTGTTTACTAACTGCAGGTTTTAGTAACCATTCAGGCTTTTTCGATAGTGAAAGGTGTTCATTGAATGTTTTATCTCAGATTCTGAAAAGTGACAATTGGCCTAGCAGGCTAGGAGTTGCAAGAACAGTGATGTCTTTTGTTACGCAAGCAGACCCATCAACATCCTGTACTGAGAGTCCTTACGTCCACAAATTTGGGCCACCAAGCTCAGGTTTCTCTACACGAAGATTTTCCTCTGAGACAGAATTGCTTCATCATGGACCTCAACCATATAACGCTGACGGCTTTGAACAGTTGGGCTTCACTGGAAAACAATCTGCTGCATTTCAGAGCTCGTTTTACAACCAACAAGCTGCACCTACTCCATACTGTGTAACTGCGAAGGGTCAAAATGCACCAGCACTCCCGTATATTCAGTCTGGATCTCAGTTCAATGCAGCAACATATTCTCCAGTGGACTCCAATATATCTCAACAGAATTCTCAATCCGTATCAGAGAATCAGTGCTCCGGTCTTGAAGTAGAATTTGATGAAGATGAGATCAGACTAAAGCTTCAGGAGCTTGAGCATGCTTTATTCGATGATGGCGATGAGGTCTTGTTTGACATGTCAGGAAGCAATAAATATGAGTGGCCTGATCACATGGATAAGAGCAATGAATGGACTAATCCCATAAAGAATATCTTGCTTCCGAACTCATCAAAAGAGTCACCACCAGCATCCAGCCTCAGTTGTGCTGACAGCAGTAATGGAGAAGCACGGGAACCAAAACAGTTACTCTTTGATTGTGCTGTAGCAATATCTGAATATAGCATGGATGAAGCACAATCAATCATAACGGAACTTCGACAAAAGGTAGCAATCCAGGGGGACCCTTCTCAGAGAATTGCAGCCTATCTAGTGGAGGGCCTTGCTGCAACAATACAATCTTCAGGAAAAGGCATCTATAGGGCTCTGAGGTGCAAGGAGGCCCCAACTTTATACCAGCTTTCAGCTATGCAGATCCTTTTTGAAGTCTGCCCATGCTTCAGGTTAGGCTTCATGGCTGCGAACTACGCTATTCTTGAGGCCTGCAAAGGTGTAGAAATAGTGCATATCATTGACTTTGACATCAACCAGGGTAGCCAGTACATAACACTGATACAGTTCCTACGAAATAACAGTAATAAGCCACGCCATTTGAGGGTAACTGGTGTCGATGACCCAGAGTCTGTGCACAGGACTGTTGGCGGACTGAAGGTTGTTGGACAGCGCTTGGAGAAGCTTGCAGAGGACTGTGGGGTATCATTTGAGTTCAGAGCAGTGGGTGCTAATGTTGGGGATGTGACTCCCACGATGCTAGATTGCCATCCCGGAGAAGCCCTCATTGTCAATTTTGCATTCCAGCTGCATCACCTGCCCGATGAAAGTGTTTCCATTGTGAACGAAAGGGACCAGCTCCTACGAATGGTGAAGGGTCTCCAACCAAAACTTGTGACGTTGGTCGAGCAGGACGCAAATACTAATACTACCCCATTCCTTACAAGGTCGGTACTCTCGTAAACAGTTTTACCATATCCAATGCACATAATTGTCTAAACTGGGACTATATATACTGCTTAATTACCCATTTAAGAAATACACATGTTTGGAACTGCTGGTTTAGTATCTCCGTGGCGCTCCACTGTATATGTTTTCCTCATTTAACTTATTAATCATTCAAAACTAACAGGTTCCATGAGGTATATGACTATTACTCAGCACTTTTTGATTCACTGGATGCGACGCTTCCAAGGGAAAGCCCAGATAGAATGAACGTGGAGAGGCAGTGCCTCGCGCGAGAAATCGTCAACATCTTGGCCTGTGAAGGCCCTGACCGCGTGGAGAGGTAATTCTTGACAGCTACTCTTTCTCTCCTGTATGTTGCAAAATCCAACACACTCAAGTACTCGGTTTCATGGAAACTAGCGTTGTTTATGCTGCAGGTATGAACTGGCTGGGAAATGGAGAGCAAGGCTAGCAATGGCTGGTTTTGTGCCGTCCCCATTTAACAACAATGTGATTGATGGCATTAGATCGCTACTGAAGTCGTACTGTGATAAGTACAAGTTCGAGAAGGTCCACGAGGGGCTTCACTTTGGCTGGGGCGACAAGACTCTCATCGTCTCATCCGCATGGCAGTAGAGCTTTGCATATTAGCACTGATGCAATTTTAGGAGTTCGCGATGCTTGACTCTAAAAAAAGGTGTTACGGCTTCACTATATACCTAACCTTAGTGGGTTTGCTAGCCAGACTTACTGAGCCGTTGGTGTATGGCTAGTCTCTGTACTACTCTTGTGATGTACCCCGCCTCTTATGGGATAGAAATGACAATACATCGACATTGTTTTATGTATGTAAAATGGAAAATGCATTGGTGAGTAGGCTATTGGACAGCGAAAGTGCGTCATCTATACAATTTTGAGACACCTATGCCCATTGAATTGGCAAAATGTACCATGCGACCAGGAGGATATGAATGCTCGAAGAATCACCAGCGAGACTGGCAATTACAAACGGAGCAACTAACCGGTAAGCGTTTACTCGCTATCTTTACTATATATTAAATAAGAGTTGGTGGTGTTAATGATGGTAGGTCGTCCTTCCGTAGACCGTTTGATCGCTCATCAATGGACATGATTTAGGCGGTGGTAATTTTGTAATATTAGATTACATCCAACAACCAATCACAGCTATAACCACCCGATCTTATCTATGCTCAATCTTATCTACGCATGTGTGATAAAAAATCACAGCTATAACCACTCAATCTTATCTATACTCAATCTTATCTTAAATAACAACACTAACAAATATCTGTTAGATGGAGTAACATCACTAACAAATAACTGTGATTGATACATCTAACAAACAAACATATATTTGTTATTGCTATTATTTAAGATCAGGTGCACTAACAAACAGGTAGTGGAAATCATAGCAACTTTTAAGGAACATTTTGACATCCGCTCGGTTTACCCCTTATCCGGTTTCTAGAAGGACAAAATCACATCTAGAAGTTTTTAAAAAAATCTAGAAAAAATCCATACAAGCCAGTTGTGGGGTGAGGTATATACTTATAAATTTTGGGTAAAAAAATATGACCACTTACGACCTATGCAAATTTATTATTGTACAAATTTTTTTATTTTCGCAGGTTGCAAATCTATATGTCTATAAATAATAGATGAGATTGAAGACACCATAATTCTTAAATTTGAAAAAAAGAAAATTCCGTAGATTCCCACGTTAATAAAAAAATAGAAGATCTTGCGCATATATAACATGTGCCACATATCATAACGGTGGAGATTGATATCACAACAGTGGTAAGAGTCCTTCGTAAATAGGAGTTCTAAATTTGATGCACAAATCTCTCTTGCAGACCGTCTGATCGCTCGTTAATGGTCAGGATTGAGGCGGTGGTATTTTTGTAATACACATCCCTGTTTTTCTCAACTAACTCGCATAAATCTCTCTTTTCTAACTAACTCCTAACATCTCCCATTTTTCTCACAAATCTCTCTTCTCTAACTAACTCCTAACTTCCCCTATTTTTCTCGACTAACTCGCACAAATCTCTCTTCTCTAATTTATTCTCTAACTAACTCCTAGCGTCCCCTATTTTTCTCAACTAACTCGCATAAATCTCTCTTCTCTAATCTATTCTCTAACTAACTCCTAACTTTCCCCTTTTTCTCAACTAACTCGCACAAATCTCTCTTCTCTAACTAACTCCTAACGTCCCCCTTTTTCTCAACTAACTCACACGAATCTCTCTTCTCTAATATCTTCTCTAACTAACTCCTAATCCAACTCAATTTCAAAAAAATCACCCCAATCCGTGCTCTCTCTCTCTCCTCTCGTCTCACCCGCCTCCTCTCCTAGCCGCCGGCCAAGGGAAGGAAGAGGCGCTCGGTCAGGGGAAGGAGAAGAGAAGGGAAGGGAAGGAGGGGATGGAGAATGAGGAGAAGGAGGAGAAGGAGGAGAAGGAGGAGAAGGAAGAAGAAGAAGAAGAAAAAGAGAGCAAGAAGTTGCCTCCCTTGCCACGTCGCCACCGCCGTGTGCCGCCGCCTCGGCTAAGCCACCTCCCCTTGTAGCGGGCAGTTGGTGGTGATGGTGTGGTACATCCCTCGTTTTTCTCAACTAATTCGCACAAATATCTCTTTTCTAACTAACTCTGAATCCAAATCAAATTTAGAAAAAAACATACCCCAGCCCGTGTTCTCTCTCCTCTCACCTCACCTGTCTCCCCTCCTAGGTGGGTTGCCCTAGCCACTGATTAAGGGGAGGAAGATGAGCTTGGTTTGGGGAAGGAGAAGAGAAGGGGAGGGAAGGAGGGGAAGGAGGAGGAGAATGAAGAAGGAATCGTGCCTAATTCCAAATTGATCTATAAATTAGAACTGATGGACGGAATTGGAAGAAATCGTGCCCTGTATTTGATTTAGGGTTTTAAAATTCAGAACAACGAGATTAATTCAAAAACTGTGAACAAATTGTGCCTAATTCCAAATGGACACAACCGGGAAGCTGTATGCTTAACCATAAGCTTTCCAACGACACCAGGTTTTCCCAAATCGGAGTTGTGGTTCAAAAGTTACGGCCAAAAGTTTGTTATTGTTATGCTGTTTTTCTAGGGCTAAGATTTGTCGATTTTGATTAAGTGGTCTTAATGGTACAATTAAAAATCTAGGCTCGACAATAAAGTTATTAGAATTTTTTAAAGATATTTCTAATGTATTCATTTACTTAATTTAGATATATAGAATTAGAGATAAAACAATAACAGGGAGAGATTAAAAAAGATAAGTGACCCAAATTTTGTCGAGAAGCTTGATTTATGGTTTTGTTGAGAGGCGTAGGTATAACTATAGCTCTACCAACAACAGTGCATGGTGGTGGCGGCACGGAAAGGGGCGACAGTGGCTTGGAAGGAGAGTGAGATGAGAGAAGAGAGAGCACGGATTGTGGTGGGTTTTATTATTTTCTTTTTCTAAATTTGAGTTGGATTAGGAGATAAGTGAAATCTGACGGTCTATATTGATTGGATTCTACAAAATTTGTTCAGACTCCGATTTGAACAAACTTATAGTCTATTCTAATCAATTCGATGAAACGAACACAACCATGACCTCGAATCTTGCATTTAACGCATGGTTTAAAAAGTCAAATTTATCTATTCATCCCGAATATTTGATCAACCTCGTTTTTTAATAACTACGACCTTTCTTTGATTAATTTCGGAGTGTTATAACTGGAGGCAATGAGAAACGTGGCATAGATCTACCCAAGTTGGAGAATGCACACACATAACGGTAAGCGACGGAGATTGGATCAAGATGATGGCAGAGCGAAGAAACGACAAAGTTAGATGCAAAGTTGAGGGGGATGACAAAGAGTGGAAAGAAAAAACATACATGATCGCTAGAGGAAAGGAAGTGAGAGAAAGACGCCAGCGATTATTGTGAAAAAGAGCACATGTGTCACTTTTAACACACATGTTCACAAAATAGAGAGACTGTTTTATTAACTTTTTTAGACATCTCTATTTTATCCTGTTGTAATACATGGGTACCTTACTGGTTATCGAGTAAATACCACTCCTAAGATTAAACCCAAGAGCTCCTGGGCTCCAGCCGTTAGCGTCATTGTGCGGACCAGCGCACTAGCCCAATTTGTCGTTGGGCTTCCTTTGCTGGATTTCTTCTCGTTCTTTTTCTTTTTTCCCGTCTTTTTTCTTTCTTTCTTGTTGGGCATGTATTTTAATAGGTACTAGCCGAGGTCCAGATTGGTAATCGTCGGTAGGCTTTCACGGGCTAGTGACCACGTGTGGCAACACAATATCTTTTCTCTCTTCCTTTCATTTCCATTTTCTTTTCTCAACATATTCTTTCTTTTCTTCTATATAGTTTTGTCTTTCTCCAAAAAAGAGAAAACGTTGTTGTATTGTTTAACGCAGAACTGCCTTCGTGGGCAATGTGGAGGTAAACGGAGGAAAACCCTGTGGGAAAAAATAGAGGAGACGAGAATCAAAAATACTAAGTTACATTCTGTATACACCTACTAAAAATGTATTTTGTAAATACGTAGTAGTCTCTACGGATAAAAATACAATATATAACAATAAAAAAATACAGAAGACAAAACACACATATAAAAACTTACCCTAGAGCATTGTCGAAAATGCAATAGACATAACCAAAAGTACAATAGAGGAAATACACTGAAAAAATGTAATAGACTACAACCAAAAAGTTAAAGTGAAAATAAAAAATGCAGTACGCGACAATCAAAAACTTATAGCAAACAAATTTGTAGTAGAAAACTGACCAAAAATGTAGTAAACCATAACAAAAAAATTATAGTAAACAAAATATGAAGTAGATACGTACCAAAAATGCAGTAGACGAATATATATACAGTAAGTAACTATCAAGAAATGCAGTAGACGAACATGTAGTATACAACTGACAAAAATATACAACTACTAGAAAATACAGTAGAAAAATATACTGCAGACAAATGTAGTTTATCACTTTTAATATGTGTGTCGAGCTAACGAGGAAAGCATGAAGTAATTATTCACACGTTCTCTCACTCATGTTCTGTGGTTATACACTATCATTAGTTTTGGACCTTGTCACTAAGAATGTGTTTGGTTGAAGGGCAATGATAGATGGGTTAGGGCCATCCAGTTTTTCGCGGATGGCATGAGCCATTTTTTGTTTGGTTGGATGGGTGGGATGGACCAAATTTTTTGTCTGATTGGAGGGATGAAAGTTGGATAAGATAAACCAATTTAACTTAATTATATTACTTAGTTTCTAATAATAATGATTAATTATACACTAATGAACACACTAAATACCTATAAATACTAAATAGCCATAATACTTACTAATTAACAATAAATATATTAATTATTATTAATGATATATTAATCAACCCACTATTTATATATGAATCAACACACTAAGCACTAATCTTTACCGTTACGAATACTAATTATTAATAGAATATGCTAATTATCACTAATATTTTCTAATGATCATGATTAGAGAAGAGCGGCAGCTTTACTCGACCATTTTGGTCGGATCACTCTCTCCAAATCTTTGTAAAATATTCCTTTTAGTTAGGATTAGAGAAGAGCGGCAGCTTTACTCGGCCATTTTGGTCGGATCACTCTCTCCAAATCTTTGTAAAATATTCCTTTTAGTTAGTTGTCTCTATCCACCCTATCCTCTAATCAAACACAAAAATGTACTCACAACAATAGACATCTATATTTCATCTTCATTCTTCCAATCAAATACGCCCTAAGTATCATAGCCCTTCCCTGCATGTGATTAACGGAAATAACCGGTGTACACCTAACTCACCACAAAACGACAAAACAAAGGGACAACGCCATCAAAAGACCAGCAGGCTGCAATCATTGAAGCGGGCTGAGAGAAAAGAGCAGGCCACAGCAGGACGACGGCCCGCAGGGAAAAGAGGCAGGCGGACAAACTAACAAACGAAAATTGTTGCGCGACAGAAAAACGCTGAACACGGAAGCGGGCCGCATCCAGGAAAAGAAAGTTTACTCTAGAGGGAAAGTGTTTACCCAGATATTAGAGTAAACGTGTACTGCTTAGCAAAAGGTATTACAAATACTCTGATTTACTCCATCTATTTCACTATATCTGTTCTAAGCTCACCATATGCACAAATTAATACAACAATAAATCTAAGAAAAAGTTAATGCAAAATGACTATACATGTCCCTATTAAACCAATACTACAATCATTTAAACATTATTAAAGCATTTAAATAGGAGTACAAAGTAAAAACATTACAATAACTATATTTTTAATATCCTCAACAAAACGACATTTTTAAAATATATTATCTCGAGACAAAGACATATATAGTAAAACGGAGGGAGTAGAAGCTTCAACGAGAAAATCCTTTTAGGCAGGGTCGCGTACAGAAGAAAGTAAAAGCCGTTCTGAGCTTCTTAATGGACAAAGGAAAACCGGGTGGCAATCGCAGCTAGCGAGAATGGGCTGCACATTTTATCACAAAGCACACTCCTTTTAAGCACGATCTGAAGTTGTGAATTGCAAACCTACGAGGCCTGATAGCCTCTACCATTGTTGCACTGCGGTGCCACCAATTCACCACGCAATTGCTTCTCTTGGGCGCTGGATAGAAAAAAAACGACTAAGATCAATCTAGGGGACTGTAGCAAACAAGATCACGGTTCCTTTGTAAAGGTAACTTTTCTTTTCGAGTTTGCTATATAACACTTGACTAATTTTTTTTGACATTTCAATCGAATTTTTCAGCAATCCAATCGGTGCCAGGATTCGCTCTGTGAACTTTGCTCTCTCAGGTGGGATGCGTCTTGGGCCCGAGGCCATCTAATCTTTGTTCTATTGTCCTCGTGGAGAAAGGGAGAGCGAGGGAGTGAGTGAGCGTTTACTGCCGCTTACCATGTTAATTTTCTTTTGTCTTTTTTCACTATTTGTTACATTTCTAGAAATATAATTTTGTTATCTACGTTTTGTTTTACTCTATCTCTATCTAGTTTTTTCTAAATACTTGTCTTCCTTAGTCTTTGTCCGTGTCTAGTCTAAGTATTTATTTTTCTTAATCTATATATATGTCTTTTTTTAGTCTTTGTCTATATCTAATTCTCTCTAATTTTCTTTAAAGTTCGATGTCTTACCGCACATTGCCCTTTTGAGTTGTGAACAAGTTGACATTTCTTAAAGAAAATCTCAAGTTGCAACAGTCGAATTGTAAATTTTGATTGCTTAGCCTAACAAATTTTGGGCTTAAGTCAGCCGAGAAAGGAACATCAAATAATGCAAACAGCGGCACATACAAAAATATCCCAATAGCCCATTTCGATCTGTCCCCTTTTTCTATATTTTCGGATCCGTTAGGATGTATAGGCCCCCTTCTTTTCGGCTTAGACTTGTGCATAAGCCGACTTGAGCTTAGCTGTCCCTAGAAGCTTCGATGTGGGGAAGCTTCCCTCCTGTTCTTTTTAGCTTCTGAAATTTGGGCTTATTTCCTATATGAATTGTGCAATATCTATAATACCCTTAGATAATATTATTCTTAATTTTTGCATCATCTCATACAAGCATACAATCATGAAATGTTTTGCATACACATACAATTGATACAAGCATACAAATGCAATCCACCGGTGGGGGAGCTAGGGACCGGACAGGAGAGGCCGGAGGACGGGGAAGGGAGGCGGTCGCCGTCGGGGCTGGCGGCGGGGTTGCTCGGGACCGGACGGGAGAGGGCAGAGAGAAGAAGTCGGCACCGACGAGAGATCTAGCAGCGGAAGCGACCTCGGCAACGGCGGCGGCGGGCAGATCGAAGCGAAGGGCCGGGGGAGGTCAAGCCGAGCTCGCCGGATCCGCGGCGCTGAAGTGTCGGGGGAGGTCGGGCCGACCTCGCCAGATCCGGGGCGGTGAAGGGGCGGGGGAGGTTGCGGCGAGCTCGCCAGATCCGAGGCGGTGGAGGGGCGGGGGAGGTCGGGGTCGCCGGATCCGGGCGAGCTCGGGACCGGCGGGAGCTTGGTTGCGGCGGCGGCGGGTGACCACGGGACCGGCGCTGTGGCGGGGAGGAGGAGGGCGGGGGGAGCCGGAGCGACGGCGGTGGGGGTGCTGTCGGCTGTGGCGGGGGAGGAGGAGGGCGAGGGGAGCAGCAGCACGGCGGCGGTGGCGGTCGCGGCGGGAGTTGGGATCCGTGGCCGCGGGTCTGGGTGTGCGGGGGGTGGGGGAGGGCTGTTGTGGGATGGGGGGATGGGGAAGGGTTGGAGTGGCAACTCGCCGTAATTACGTGGGCAACTTTGAGGGCAATTTCGAAATCGGCTCCACCATAAGCTCGAAAGCTACCCGATGGCAGCTTGTTGCTACCAACGAAATTCCGAAGGGGCTTACTCCCACGCCGGGCCTTCTTTTGGGCTTCTGGCTTCTTGGGGCCATAAGCCAGCAAGAAGCCCAAAAGATGGGGGCCATATTTTCCCAGCCCAACAAAGAAAGTAAAACAGTCGAACGACGACGTCAAACAAAGACAGAAAAGGGGCGTATAGGCGCAGGACTGGTTGGTGAGGGATTTTGTTTATTGGCCGTTGGATAGGTTACAAACAGGGAGAACTGCTGCAAGATGGGAAAAACGCAAGCCCGTACTAAGTAAGATCAACACAAGTCTTACACCAAAAAGAGAGGGAAGAAGAAAGGAGAAGAGGCGGTGGAGAGCGCACATGCTAATCTAAGCAAGCACATGTGCATAAGATGTGTTCACGTTTTTCTTGCATATACATATTGGCTGGTCGATGATCCAGCTACACCTGGTTGTTGTCCATCTTGCCGGCCGTCGTGGAGACCCCGGCGCCGTCGCCGTGGGCGATCTTGTTGTTCCTCGCGTCGGACATCTCCAGGTCGTCACCCTGCAGCTTGCCGGTGCCGGCGCCGCCCTTGTTGTTCCGGTAGATGGCGTAGAGGATCAGCTGGAGGGCGCCCAGGAAGCTCCCGCATCCGTTGGGGATCTGCCAAAAGAAGTACCAAATCTGTTTTAGAATTTGATCATACGCTTGACGTCTAGTATGCTGTGATCATGCTATGATTTACGACACTAGGCATGCATGCATAAAGGCGACGGCCACGCGCGTGCATGGGCGCTGCCTCGCCTCTTCGGCACGGTCCATTTACTCGGGCACGTTGCGTGCGCGCAGCAGCGTGCATGCATGCGGCCGTCAGCTTTACGCATGCATCGATCGCACATCTGCACCTGACCCCAAACGACTATGCACCGGCCATCCATCCGGTCGGCAAGAGCAGACGGCAGCTAGCACAGAAACGCCTAGAAAGTGCAGCTAATGCGCACACGTTCTGATCAAAATTCAGGAAGCGACAGTGACAGTTTCCCTTTCGTGCAGTTGTTTGACGCGTGTCGCGATTGAGCTCGAGCGAGGCGTGAGAAGAAGATAAGCATCGATCGCACGGCAGATACCGGTAGCTAGCTCTTCAAGTTGAGCCGGCTGTGTGTGTGTGTGGACTTACCGCGACGAAGGGGTCGCGGCCGAGCAAGCCATAGATGAACCAGGACGTGCCGCAGAGGAACACCGCCAGCGACAGCAAGAACGGCATGTACTCCACGCTCTTCGTCTTGATCACCAGCCTCTGCATGCAACAAATCAGTTAATCAACTCCAAATCAGTTCTAACGTTTAGCACAACCCTATCATCAAACTAACGATCGATGTGCAAAGCAATATATAGTGGATCGGATGATACATGCACTAGACGGACGTACGTACCATGATGGAGAGGGGCGAGGCGTACATGCAGATGGAGAAGACGGTCATGGCGAGGCCGCAGAGGAGCTTGCGGCCCTGGCCGCGCAGGGCGAGCAGCGAAACGAGCGCCACGGCCGCGAACACCGCCGCGACGGCCGACGCCAGGCAGAGCGTCCGGAGCCTCGCTTTCTTGCTCGACGCGAAGATGAGGAAGATCACCAAGTACACCGCCTCGATCGCTGCGCCCGCGCCGTTGATCGTCGACACCAGAATGTTGTTCGGGGATACGAAGGGCAGCCCGTACCTTCAAACACCGACCAAGAATCAATCAATCGTACGTGTTAGACGCTGTCACTTTCTTTTGATTCTTCGCTACATGTTTAATTAGCTTCCTTTTCTCCATCGAGCGCAAGTGTTCTGCAGACGCGCGCACGGTGAAATTTTTGACGACGAACAAATCGGAGGCAAAAAGAAGGTGCTGACTAAAATCGGTCGATGCTGCATTGCACTGCTGATATTATCAAGATGTATGGGCGACGCATACTGATGTGGCCGACCATTGCCCTGTATTGAGCCACGTGGCAGGACGAGAATCAATCGAGATGACAGGAGATCGATCTACGGCCTCGTGAAGCTGTGGCATGGAGCCATGGACAGCTAGTGAAGTCACACAGTAACCTCATGCTTACTTACCTCAGGATATACGTTTCTTCCAGAAATGTTTGGAGGCATTCTCTCATGACCATGAAGTACGAACTGATCACCTGTGGTGTTCAATTTGTATCGGTTACTCTGATTTTTTTAGAGGTTTACCATGCGGAGAGGAGGCAGTTTAGGAGCGTCATGTTGTATGGCACTCCGGAGAATTCCTCTGTTGATTTCTTCCGAATGATCCTCCAGAAAGTAGGCCTGTGAAAAGGTGAAAACATGAATTTTCCACAAATGAGTTATATGTTGGAAGCAGCTTGTCTGAATATTCATTAAGACTGTCGCATGCAGCGATAGTAATTGGTTTTCGGTTCAATTTTCCCCACTTTTTTAAGAGCAGTGCTCCTGTCAGTTTCTCAGAAAAAAAAACAACAGTAATTTACAACTGTTTTCCGCAAGCAGGAAAATAATATTATCAGGATAAAGAAAAGGACTTGTGCGGAATTAATGGGAGGTGGCAATTTATATATATAGGTGGATGCTGGAAGTTTCTAGTTTAGATTAGTGGATTAAATAAAGTTAGATAAGGGATGCATGGACCCCACAAATTTTAGATCATTTCTTATGATTATGAACTAGTCCATGGGAATAACTTCTTTAGCTGAGAGCCTGAGCAAAAGGTTGTGCATGTCATTCATGTGAGTTTATGTACTTGGAGATTTCACTTCAGAACTAATATGTTTCCTGGACTCACTGAAGAAAAAGAGAGGGAATGAGTGTAACTATTTTCCAAAAAAAAGGAGAAAGGAGTGTAATCTAGCAACATCTTGCTATCTTTTCACCTCCATTTTTAACCTCTCGTAAATAACAGAACTACTTACTGAGCAAAAATATTTGGTGATACATGAAATACTTACACCGGGGATAGGAAGAGAAAGAGAGCAATGACATTGCCTGAAACAACAAAACCGAGCAGTAAGTTGAAGGGACCCAACAAGAACATCCACTACTGTTAGCAAACAACAACTTACAGGATGATTAAACAACAAAAAGGCAGTAACACTCACCCGAAATTCCAAACAAGAACTTCGCCGCATCCTCCATCTCTTTGTCCCTCTCAATCCTGCACTTGTGAAACTACCTTCTTCAAAGAGCCCAAAATAAAACCAAAACTAAGGTGATAACAAAGACAAGCTCCAAAGCTCCGTTTCTTCTGAGCAGGAGATGTGCAGCTAGTGTTCAAGTGTTCAACGGCACATCAGCAACAAGCTACAACTAAATGACAATGCTGTGCGTGTTTGTATGTGTGTTGATGGATGGATAAATGGACGGTCGCATCGTATATATAGGAAGAATTGGAGGGAGAGGAGGCAAGGTCAGGAGAGAGTGCCTATTGATTACGTTCTTATCTTGGTCTCCCTGAAAACGAGTGCCGGGACAGTAAACAGTAATGTTTCGAGCACTAGCCGACGACTAGCATATATGAAGGGCCTTATTTTGTCACCACACAAGCAAGAATTTTGTATCACCATCATCTACCAGTTAGCTAATCGAACACTATTGACGGCAGAGTACATATATTGGGTGCTAGAATATATTTTCTTCAGTTTTTATGGTGTATAGATCGTCTGCTTTATATGGATGCATTTGGAAGGATCTAAGATCATTTTTTTTAGAATAGAAAGGAAGAGTGAAGAATATATCTAGCTAAGCTAGCTTTTACCTGTTGTTTTTCCAGTTGGATGGGTGCCAAATCTCTGAAGCTTCTGAAGGGACCAACCACCACTAACTCCTGACGGAAGCCAGGGTATTCTAGGTGCAACTATTCCGCAACCATGATTTATTATAATCGAAACCATCGCTTGCAACAAATACTGCTAATATCATCGCACTTTTTGAGCTTAAATAGTGTGAACAGCCAAGTGATTAATCACCACATGTAGGTCAACACCGTTGATAGCTTACATTTAAACACTCAAAACCATATATATGCACCTGTCATGAGGTATTGAGGTGTACGTTTTACTCGAAGCAGTCTCCTAAGACAGCGATAAGACTTCTGCTTACTATGCTCCATGCTTCTACGGTTCTTCTACGTACGTGGCCGCCTCATACGTAGCCATGCACATGCAAACAATTTGCTTATCTATCATGCAAAGTTTTTTTATTTATACGAGTGTATCTACGACGAAATAGATTGGAAGTTTGGAACATAATCAAAGTAGCTATTCGCTTACCACGAGGCACCAGCAGAGAACATCAATGACGACCAATGTTGCAACGTTGTCAGACATTGCAGAAGGCCCCCAAGATATGGTCAAACTTAAACACAATCTCAGGCTACAAATAAGTAGCTAGCTAGCTGTTCCTGGTGTTTGGTGATATGTGAGGATATGCATGCACGAATGCATGCCGAGATATATACGCAGCACACCCAACGCATCGACGGCTACTCTTTAGGTAACATGTCTGGTCCACGTGGCAATGCTATCCGGTCATATCGGTAATTGACTCCATTGATGGAGTAGCCTGAAACTTTGTCATTTCGTCAGCTTCTTCGCAATTGTCACAGAAGCGGAATACATCAGTTTTCCCTTTCGGCTAAAGATGCAGAACATCTGTGATCCAAATCTGCATCGAACTCTGTTGGCCATAGACCTGAGGCGCATGAATATGGGTTGCCAAACAAAAAACACCGGGGTGTGGATCATTAGGTTTACGGCCATAGCGTGGCATTACGTAATATTATAAATAAAATGGCTATTAAGACAAACTTGTTTACCACCAAACTAATGTTCTATATAAAATGTTACTTTTCAAACAACAGTAGATTGCTGCAAAATCAGCGAAACACCACTGTCAACTTTCACAACTTATTAGTGGCTGTACAAGGTGCTTAACTATGAATCAGTCGAGGAAAAGATACAAGAAGTAAATGAGTTGATATTTATTAATGGGGTTCAACAGAATGCCTATATCTCTGAGAGCCCTTCGCCGAATGCTCCGCCCCGCATATATTATATGCACCGACCCTTGTCATGCATATATCGGTCCAAATCCTTTCACGGTTACATATATGGGGCCCCTTATATATGAGGCTCGTGTTACAAGTGTTTGACTCAAAAATACTATAGTATCTTATCCATAGCACCATCCTAAATCTAATTGTAATCTACTCGTACATATATTCAATGTATATTCAACAAACGGTCCTCTTGAAGGAGGGAGATAATAGGAAGGTGGAGTGGACAGTATCACCACATTAACGAGAAGATGACGCAACTTATAAGAAGAGGAACCAAAGAAGATGATCTTTTTACTCCACTCCAAGCACTTGTGTTGCCTTTTGTTGTCATACGAACGTGCTTGGCAACTTTTGATTGTAACCTGGTTGTTGTGACTATTGAACTATGAAGCGCTTGATGATGGTAGCTATCTGATCATGCTGGGGCTTGGTAAGCGTGAGGGTGATTGGGGAGACTCTCTGCGTTTGCTGTTATGTTCTAGATGCTAAAATACAACTGTTATCCTAGCAAAACTTATAAGCTAACATGTTCGCATATTTTTATTTATATTGGCTTGCAATATGAGTTAGATTTAAAGTTTTTCATCTAAAACTCTGCATCGGACCATGTAATAGAAGACAAGGCAGCAGCACTGGCAACGAGCTGTGACAAGACAGGATTGGTTTTGAACCGAGGACAGCAAGGCATGCAGGCATCCACCACCTGCAATCGTGATCGCAACGGCGGGATATTCTCCCGGCCGGCCACTTCCTCGGTATCTCCTTCGCCGTGGGCATGATGCGTCAAACTGAGACTTCGTCTTATCAAGGTACCCAACCCGTCCTGAAGATCGAACACAAATTGCACATAACTTTACCAGGGTGAGAACAATCATGCAAATAGTGAAGCGAATTGTAGTGGTACACCGTACACAGCAATCAGCATCACCTGGATTACCCGCAACGATGGTCGCTTTCCGATTGGGACACGGCGAGCCGCATCAAGAGATTCCGATCGCGTTCGGCCGTGGAGTAAGACAAGGGGGTGTGGGGAGGTGGAAAGGGCGTACGTCCACGTGAAATTGGGGTTTGGCCTGTCGATGCGTGACAGGCTATCCTTGCACGCAGAAAGTGTTTAGACAACAATTTTGGCATCTAGCTTGCTTGTGTTCCCATGCATTGGTAACGTGGCGTGCGAAGAAAAAGACTGTTTTTCTAAGTAGTTTAAATATTTTTAAATGTTAATTATTTTTTATCAAGAAATATTTAATTATTTTTCTAAACCTTGATACCAATCATTTTCGTCCTCACCTCACTTCATATAATAACCTACGCACTAAAATTTACAATCGATATAATAACCTGCACACTAAAAATTGTAATAACATTTACTAAAATTGTACATTTTTAAGAGTGTAATTTTAGGGTCAGTGATGTGTAATTTTAGGTGACTAATATTTACAAAAATTTCAGTCAAGTGAGAATTAGCGAAATCAAGAAAAGAAAGCAAGGAGATCGCTAAATGGTACACCTTTTCTTTTGCAAGGATAAATATTATGCTTTCTCACCTGAGTAGTACTAAATTCTACGAAAAATCGATCGCTACGCCCGCGTCGCTCTGCAATTAACTGACCACATCCATCGAGCCCAGGGCCCTCTCCATCTCTGTCTTCACTTCTCCCTAATTCCTCTTCTCCTTCTTGTGATTTTCTTCTACTCAATCGATTCCCCTTTTGTCTCTCTCTCTCCACAAGGCTCCGCGCCACGATTTCCTTGCCGCCTGCATGCTTGATGCCGCCCTTCGCCAGACGGCAACCTCTCCATAGTGCCACTAGGAGCTTCCACTACTAAGAATAGCATATCAACAACGAGCAAAATCATTGATCAGCGATGGTTTTGGGCCCGTCATTGGTCGCTGATGACCACATTTTACTTGTCGTTGCTAACAGACTTATTAATGACGAGTAACTTTCTCTATTCATGTTGATAACAAACTTATCAACGACGGATTTCTCTCTCTCTTGGGCTCATCAGGAGCTCATCGTTGATGGTTATATCCTAATTGACGTTCTATTTTCTATGGTCTATCATTGATGAGTGCTTAACCCTGGCAGGTTTTTCTCCTGCTTTTGGCTAGCCTTAGGAACTGCTAGCAATGTCCTCTGGAAAACAGTTGACAGTTCACATACGCAAGTATGATTCTATCACGATCACATATTCACATACACAAACATGATTCACACAAGCATTCCATCATATATCATAAATCATCAATCACACAATACATCCTACATGTAATTTGAACTTCATTAAATGTTGTTTGCTCAAAAATAGTTTGAAATAGACACGATGTATTGAAATAAATGCATTTAAACATTTGGCTCACGAGGAGGATCGAGGCCTGGATTACTGCTGCCTAGAGACTGTCAAATTCCTCAAAATGTATATGCACGAGGAGGATCGAAGCATGTCGTATCTTTGCCTGGAGACCATCAGGTTCAATGAAATGCGTATGCACGAGTATTATGTGAGAAACTCAATATTATCAGAAATGAATTACAGAGTTTGAAAGGTTCTTACCTACTTGAGACTTCAGATCCACCGATGAGTTTAGCTTCACTGGTTTTCGCGGTTGCTGAGGAGAAACCCATCTTGTGCACTCGAGGAAGGCGTCGGATACGTCATCGACTTTTCTTGTGCAGTGTCACTGAATACAACGTCATCGCTGTTGGGACATCTCGGTGACACTGCACAAGACACTCTTTCAGAAAAAAGTGTCATGTGCAGTGTACCGTGACGTCACAAAGGCGACGAATATGAAGTGAAGTAGGCTGGCCTATTTACAAGAAAACGACAGTCACAAATTTAGAATAAATAGAGAAGATGATTTATAGTATTCAATAATTGTTTCACTACACATTACGGGCATATTATGTGGCACATATGTGCAGAGTTTAGAGTTGGGGTTAATGCAATTTTAACCTTACCCTGAACCCTGAACCCTTACATTGTGAACAATTTATTAGTGGGACTTTTTTCATCATTGACATAATCAACCAAAGACTGTAGTGAAGGCATAATTTATCGGACTAAGAGTTTTACCTTCATAGGAAAGGCAGAGGGAGGAGGAGGTGGTGCCCGGTGGTCGGGGCACTGTAGATTCGGTGGTCAGCGAGCATGCATCTTCCCAGATCTCTAGATCTAATGGTCGGCAGGTGTACATGCATCCTCCCGGATCTCCAGATCCGGTGTCGGACAGGCGTGCCTCCTCCTCGTGTGGTAAGCAACGCTGAGCAGATCGATGCTGGTTAACAGAGTGCGAGAGGGGCTTGAGAAGATGGATGGACTATAGGAAGGGGGAAAAGAGGCATAAGAGTATGGCTTGAGATAGAATGGGAGGCGGCATAGGAGGTTCCCTTTTATACAGGGAAATATAGGCTTGTGGTAGCTCCTCAATTCCCACACAAAATAAATTTCAGATTTGTCCGTTGATAAGCTCAACGACGGGCCATTTCCAAAACCCGTCGTTGATCACTTTTTCTAGTCTAGTGCAGAGACTGAACTAACTGATGTGCACTACAGATTCAGTTAGTTTAGTACTCTGCACTGCACTGAATTCAAATTCTCATGCATTCAAACATATAATTTTTTAATGAACTTCAAACACATAATTCAAGATATATATAATTAAAATAGTTCATAATTTAGAAATCATAGTTCTTTATATAGTTCTTAAATACTAAAAAAGGAAAATGAATAACTAATAGTTCTCCTGTGGAACATCTTCGTTAAGGGGTTCCGGCATCGGAGGTTGCAACTTACAGACCGTAAAGAAGCTGACTCGCTCGTCGCCCCACTTGATGTACTTTGGGTGGAGACGGTTGACGACGCTCTTGTCCTTGCACCAGACAACGAAACGCCTCGGCTCGTGCTCTTTGAGTTTAAAATTTATTCCTGGATACTTCTCCTCGAGCACAAGCAGATGACTAGCTCGCTGAAGTAGCGTACGTTTCAACGTACGCATAGAGGAGGGTGCCATCCGTTTACCCATAGCCACATTTGATGGCTTGGACCGTTGTGCAGCCAAGGCGCACCTCCAAGTTGTCGGAGGAGCCTACATGCTTGAACGACGACGAAGGAGGCGACTCCAGAGGAGGCAACTCCATCTTGCACTTCACAACACCAAAGAGCTACCCGCAGCTGCCATTGCAATGTGTGATCAAGTGTGAGAGAGTAAGGGCTAAAGCTTTCGGCAGGAAGAAGAGAGGGTGAGCATGGTTGTAGAGAGGATGATGAAGAGTAGGAAGACGTATGTGTTAATATAGACACGAGAGAAACTCTTATTTAACCGGGGTGACTCTTCGTGTTCTAAAAACCGCCACCCACCAGATACCAACACAATTATCCATTTCTAAAAACAGTCGCCCGCTGGGGCGCCTCCTCATATACTGCACGACTCCTCATTTCTCAACTACATGACTCCTCCTCGCAATTCAGTCACGTAGGAGAGAGCTATCAACGACGGGTTTCAACCTTAGCCCGTCGTTGATGATAGTTTGCTGCGCTGTAGTTCTTCCTATGACATCTATCAACGACGGGCTCTAAGGCCTCGCCGTCATTGATGACAAGTTTCAGAACTGATTAGCGCGCACTATGCTATGCAGAGTTTAGTTCTTTGCGTGCGCAAAATGCAAATCATGGATTCAAAGACAAAAGGAAACCTAGTTCATTACCTAAAAAGGCCTCTAATGCGGAGAGGAAACATAGTTCAGACATTACATATCTGCTAACTAGGCTAGCAATATATTAATGTGAAGAGGAAAATAAAAACTAAAAGTTCCCAGTAGGAGATCTTCATCCAGAGGGTCTGGCATCAGAGGAGAGACTATAACAACTTTAAAGAAGCTCGCATGCTCGAAGCCCTACCGGATGTACTTCACATGTAGGCACCGGACGACCGCTTTGTTCTCACAGCGGACGAGGATACGCCCTGGCTTGTGGTGAGCTTTGAGGATGAAACAGTGTAGCTGCAGAAACTTCTCCGCTGGATAGACTGGACGACGTAGGCACCGGAGCACTACATGGGGTTAGGGAAGGCAAGGAGGAGGGTGTCCTCTTCCTTTTGGGGGAAGGAAGAGGAAGATGAGAAAGCGCGCGGTTGTGTCGAGCGAGTGCGTCACATAGAGTGGTTATATATGGGGTATCGCACCCTTTGTCTCATCCGCTACGTAACTTTTGAGGAGCATACTAGTGACGGGTCAAAACGATGGCCGTCATTAATGATTCTCACTAACGGGTGGCCTAGTTGCTCATTGTTGATGATCATAGTCATCAACAATGGGCCTCGAGGTAGACCGTCATTAAGAGTCATCAAAAATGGCTTCTAGTTTTGGCCTATCATTGACAATTTCGGTGAGAAGGCCCATGGTACTTGGTGAAGTTATCAATGACGAGTTCTTCCTTTGGCCCATCATTGACAGTGAATTTTATTGACGTAACAAGGATACACATTGTTGATGTGGATCATGGATGTGAGTTTCTGTAGTAGTGTTCCTCCACCACCGACACAACTCCCTGCGTCGTGATTTTTGTCTCCATTGCATGGCTGCTAAGAATTCACCGTGTGGGTGCCATGAGGCATCGCCAGATAGCTGGAGCACTCCTCCCGATGATGTGATCGTCGTCCTTCCCATGGCAATGATGGGAAGCGAGTAGGAACCTGTTTGATCTAGATTTCCTCTAGCCTCAACAATTTTTGGGGCTTTTTTCTTAGATTTTGATCATCCTTCTGGTTGGAAGTTGTGAGTGTTTTGGGGTTGGAAGCTGTGATTTATTTTCAGAGTCGAAAGCTGGAATAGATGAAGTCGAAAGCTGTGATTTTTTTTGGTTAGAAGCTCTGATTTTGGGGTAGAAACTCTGGATTTTGGGGTTGAAAGCTCTAATATATTGGTTGAAACTATGATTTTTTAGGGTTGAAAGCTCTAATTATATTCGGTGAAAGCTCTAATTTTGGGGTTGAATGCTACGAATTTTAGGATTGAAAGCTCTACTTATGTTGGGTGAAAGCTGTGATTTTTGGAAGGTTGGAAGTGTGTATAAGAAAAGGAGAAAGTAAAAACGGAAGAAAAATGAGAAAGTAAGCTACCCAGACAACAAAAACAGAATCCAACATTGTTGAAATCGACTGTGCACACGCAGCCCACGGTCAACCACCAATTAGGAACACTCCACCTTAGGAGTACCTAAATTCTAATCCATTATTGGATCCCTGACTATAATCTAGAGGAACAACAATGAACAGTGGTGGTGGCATGCGGCGAGATGGTGGTGGCCGTACACCGTGAGCTCGGGTGGAAGCAGAGCTAGTGGGTGAGATAATAACACTAATCTAGATGAGGTGTAGATGACTACGTTTGCATACATCTTTACCACTTTTTGCATTTTTAGTTAATAATTTTAGTAGCTTTTTGTTGTCAAGTTTGCTATCTTTTTGCAGATTTGCTTGTCGGATTAGTAATCTATGTGTCGGGAAGGTATTAATGGATATCCTGATATCTCGGAGGTTTTCTCTAGGAAACTAGTTGCACCAACATAATCTAGATGAAAAGAAAAAGCGAACAGAATACACCACGTCGTGGAGACTCTAGAAGGTTTTACGAGAAGTGGTACGGTCCAAGGCGACTGTACCGCCTGACCATACCACCCTCTAGGAGATGTGCATTCTCATGGTGGCATTGCATTTATGTTTTTACCATTCCTACGCGACGCAAGACAAAGAATGCATAGATTAATCTCCGAACTTGTGCATTTCATATTTCATAATCATGTGTGGATTTGCTTAGAGATCTATTCTATAGATATTTGGATCATGTTACGTATTACCTTTACTTCGATTTGATTCATAATTATTTGTGTGTTCATCTATACATGTGATGTTGTTGTACGTAATGGTTGTAGAACGTCGACAGTGCACAATTGCTCTTGCGGGACATGGAGGATAGCAATGCTAAGGTAAAAGGGGATAAGATGTTCTGCATTGACAAAAGAGAACTCAAACTCTCAACTTGCTGAGATATGAGAATCACGGGGACCCGTTTACTTTATGCCGTAACAACCGTGAAAAACCATAATTATTTCGCATACCAATTAGATAATGGTGGAATAGCGGTTGCAAGGGTGTGTTTGATGTGTTAGGACATATTTCTATTTGGCTCCGCTCTCATATAAGCATGATAAATTACACATTGATTCCAATCAAGTATATACAAAGGCTGGTGGGGAACCTACCCCTCAAAAACTCCCCACCCCTCCCTGCATTATCGAAGTCAATCATTACTACTTTCTTTCAAAAAGGCTACAACTAACTCTGTGCATGTACAGGATACCAGATAGATTATGGGTGGTCAACAGTGGCGATGGCTCTACCAAAACCTGACAAGAAAGGTGATTGGCCGAAGAGGAGGCGAGCGGCGTCGCAGCCACGTTAGAAGATGGTAGGAGCGGCGCCTGGACCGTGATGGCGTAGGCGCATAGCAGTAGGAGGTGGTTGCTGGTTGGGCAAATGATGTGGCGGCTAATGTTTGGAGTGAGAAGGTCGCTTTGTATTTAAGAGAGAGAGAGAGGTGGAGGTACATTGCCTCTAAGTTCGAAGGCACAAACTTTGAGTATTATTAACTATGAAATAGTGGAAGTACTCGTCTACTCCATGCACCTCTCCAGAAGATAAATGTTAAAGAAGAAAAATAAGTTTGTTGCCCTTCACGTATGTGCTTTTTTCCCTTCAAGTGTGATCTATTTCAGCATATTTGCTAGATACAACTTCCTTTTAGAAATATTGTGATATATTTTAGTAGTTTAAGGAGTCAAATACAAATGTACTCAATTTTTATATTGAACATTAAAGACAGGCAATGCTACCACGTACAATCAAGTTTGTAAGTTGATAACGTGTTAGATTTCTTTATCTTTCTCATTATAGAGTCTATACCTTGCAACGACGTCTAGATTGCTAGGGATGCACATTTTTGATGATCTCTATTGATGTGTAGACCCTAAGCTTCAATAGTGGTATTTTTTGCGGGAAGAAAATCAAATATAATTAATTTGCACCCAGCTCTGCTTGGTGCCGCTTTCTAGTGCATAAATCGTCGTCGTCTAGGTGAGTAGATCCGATCAAAGCCATCAAGAGTAAATCAAATTCGGTGAATGATTCACTGAAAAGAACAAAAGTATGAAACCTTGATCTTGTAAGAAAAATAGATAACACTATAAAAATCTGTAATTCCTGTAGGAAATTAAACGGTCCCCAAGATACAGCATTGGAGAAAAGTAGAGGGATTGGCAGCAATACGACCATATGCTTCCCTCTGACGGATGTTTCCTTCAGATATTTACTCACAATTATTTGGATCCCTTGCTGGATAGATTTTGATGCAGATTATATCTAACCATATGCAAGTTTCATCATTCCAACCGGGAGAGACTGGGACTACTTTATGGTGTATTTTCAGCATAGTTGTTGGATGTATTTTGATGCAGGTGTATCGATCTAATCATAAGCAAGTTTCATCATTTGAACAAGGTACACACAGGATGGCATGGTCTTATCCCCTTGCATGCTGGAGAGATTTTCCACTCTTGTCAAAAAGAAGTCACATCATGGACTCCTCCAGTGCGTACGCGGGCTAACTAATTTCTAGTTTAAACGTGTTTTTTCCTGCGTTACGCGATCTATCTTGTTATTGGGGGAACCTTTTGCTGTTTTCGTCTGGAAGAATTATCTGGAGTTTCCGGCGCCCGGTGTGGCGAAATTCCTGGGTGCGTATATGATTGGATAGCGACGTGGCATATCTCGCGTGCACATGTTTTATTTTTGTCACCAAGATCGTCGCAAGGAGCTTTCGATCTATTGACGTGACTACACAACTTTCTTAATTCTTTGTTTGACTGGCAACAAGGTACTCTACACGCTCCATTTGAGTAGTTGTAAACCGTGGTTCTCCTGAGTAAGGGATTGTTTAGTTAGTGACTAAGTTTATTCAAATTTATCACATCTTATGTTAAAATCAATTTAGATAGATATCTGGTTCAAGCCAAATTTAAGGTAAGATTCGATTTCTAGCTATAGGGTTTCATATTATAGATTCAAATAGGATGGCAAAACTTTTCTAGCCTTGCCAAAACGTGGCTCTAATTTCATAAAACTAATCTTACACAAGTTTAGCTAGAAATGTATGATAAATTACGACAATATTACTCTAAAACCAAACGGGACCTAAAGTTGCGGCTAAGCTGGGCTGTGTATATTCTGGGGCGACATCAGCTGTAACCAAAATATATATGGGGTTTAAGATTGCCGATTTAAGTTAAAGCTTATGTAAATGTTTATCTTGCCCTTTTGTCCTTTAGAACTCAAGTGTCCAAAGTTAAACTACTTGTGTTTTTTAAAAGAGAGTCAAATGATAACTACTTAGTTTTCAAAAAATAAATAAAATGATAGCTACTTGATTTCTTTTTCTTCATTAGAAGACATGAATCCTAAAATTACAAAATATTCTCGCTTTTTTTTCCTTCACTAGAAGATCGATTACATCAGTACAACATGAATGGATCCTACATTAAATAAGACATTATGAGCATAATGAGCATCTATAACACTATTATTAACAACTAGCAGTGTAACCAACACAATTACGTGACTAGATTCATTACAAACTTTTCACATATTACGTATTAATTTAGCTCCATTTGGTTACGTGCCTTTTTGTCCCTAATTCGAGTTCTTGTGATAGATATTTCACTTGGTATCTGGGTAAGCCTATCATATCATTCAAAAGTCTTATATAAATTTAACTGCTAATTTTTTAAAATTAATAATTTTTATATTTTATTTAGGAAAAGAGAGTTGTATTGTTATCCACCTAATAAGAATTCTATCTACTATGAGTTTCTAAAATAAAGTTGTACTCTTTGTCCACCTAATAAGAGATGTGTAGATTATGGATTTCTATAACAATCCGATATCTACACTATTGTGATCTGGACCCACCATGATCTAATGGTACAGATAATTTAGTCTATGGAAAAACGTGATGGCTCTTTTTATCGTAATAATATAACTAGTGGGGTGGCCCGTGCATTTGTACGGCTAGATTTCTTTAGTATTCATTATTGCCTATGTAGTTGTTTAATTTCTTTTCCTAGTTCAAATGCTTGTGATAGATATTCTAAATTATAAAAGAACTTGTAGAGAAAATGAAACTTGATCTAAATTTTGGTATAGTCTATTTAAGTACTATCTCCGTTCAAAGAATAGATTACGTCCCTAAAATGCATGCAGTCAAACTTTTCTAACTTGTATTCTTGATATATAAGAAAATATTAAGATTTATCAAGTGAGAAATACTACTATTAAATTAGTCACAGAAAACATTTTCATGATATTACACTTTTATAATTTTACTAACATATTTATATTGAAAAATAACAGTCAAAGTTGTGTGCTGGAGACCATATCAAAACCTAAAACGACATGTATTATTGAACAAATCGAGTAGTTATTAGGGTATTTATGTATCAATAAATTGTGTATTTCATTATAAGTATTAGGCACTTTTGAATGTGCTCCTTTACGCATACATATCACGTCCATGCTTCAGTTTTGATAGTCACATAGACACAAATAGAAAAAAAACCTCGGTGTATGGAATTGTAGACCAACAACATCAAGGTCCAAAACATACCACGTGCAAAACCTTAGGTTCTCTTTGCTTTTCCAGCCTTTTCTTGTCAACTACTCCACTCCTGATGCTTATAATCACCAAGATTAAGCAAAAATATTAGTGACTCTTACTTAGCATAGCTAAACCTGAAGTACTACCTTTGTTCAAAAATAGATGACGTTCTAGAATGTGTGCTGTCAAACTTCTCTAATTTTGATTATTGATATATAAAAAATATTATGATTTATCAAGTAAAAAATACTACTATTAGATTTGCGAAGAAAAATATTTTGATGATATTATAATTTTATAAGTTTTCACTGACATACTCATATGAAAAACAAGGATCAAATTTGCGTGCCGAAGACTGTGTGAAAATCTAAAACTACATGTATTGTTGAATAGAGGGAGTTGTTCCCCTTTGGAGCAATGGTTGGAGCTCATCAAATTCCTATGGTACTAATTTATTTGCCCTCAATTTCATAAACAACATGAGCTCATACCTCATATTGTTTTCCTCTAAGAAGTCCAATGCATTCTCTCTCCACTCTCTCTCTGTCTCTCTGTCTCTCTCTCTTCATTTCCTCCAATTTTTTTGTGTTGCTTCGTGTGAATTACCCAAAGGCATCACTTCTAAAATTCTTGTGTTTTTTTATTCCTGTGATGCATAGCGGCCTAAACGTGTATATACAGAGAAAACTAAAATTGAATATTGAAGATATAGAATGTATATTCAGTTTTCCTAACCTTGTAATCGTCTCGCTATTGGCTCCAGCTATTTTGGAAAATAAATGTACTTACCGTGTTACGATTTGAGGAGCAACATCGACAACATCAAGGGATAAGCCAGTGGTTACAGATTAGGATTTGAGGAGCCTTGTAATTAGGTGTAAAACAGATCGGAATTTTTCTAGAAATCCAGAGCAAAACAGAAACTTTTGGAAACTTTCAAAACGAAAACGAAATCGGAGTTGAAAGTGAAACCTTTGTTTTCGTCAGAAACGTGAACGGAATTGGAATTTCCTAATACGTTAAATACCAAAATTTAATAACCCATCAAGCCCACAAGCCCACAAGCTCAGGCTAACACCTCAATCCCCAATCGGCCAATCCCCTCACGGCCCCTCCCCCTGGTCATCGACTCATCTGCCTCCCCGAAACCCCGAGTCCCCCCGCCCAGCCCTGCTCCATCCCTAACACTTGCAAGTTGCAACTTGCGAGGTATATAACTATTCTCATTTTGTTCTCATTTCTCAATTTTAGTGTATGGAACTATGGAAGTATGCAAGATGGCATGAACAATGACATGGTTATGAAATTAGCTGTTTTGCTATGGTTATGAAGAATATACAGAGGTTGGATGAATGTTGACGGTTGTTTGGTGCTTATAATTACTAACTCAATGCTCTCACTCACCGGATGATTTTAGATACATCCTTTATTTGGTATGTAATTACTAACTCAATGCTCTTGCTCACCATATGAGATTGCATCTGTTCTTCCTTTCTTTCTTCAGGTGCATGTGCAGTAAACTAAGACTATGATTTATGCTCCAATCTGTTACATATCTTTTGTTTCGTATGTCTATACATGAAGATACAAACATTTTATACTCCAATTTTGTATGCTCATATTTATGCTCCAATCTGTTATGTACCTACACACAATATATGCACACATTTTACGACCTGAGATATTTAGCTAGCTCTGGACTTGTATCATTGTATGCTCTTCTTGTACTACTGAGCTAACAAACTCTTCAAATTGATAGTGTTATACTGCTATGGTTTTTGTAGGATAGAAGCCAAGAAAGAACAGTTTAGGAAGTCATGGACCAAACTACAAGTAGCAGTGCAAGTGTAAGCGCGACATCGCCGGTCTTGTCAGTACCACTGAATGAGCCCCCCAATGCTAATCGAACTCCTGATATTATTGCTGCCGCCGCTACTCCAAGTGTGGATTTGACCGATGAAACTGAGGATCAGGACATGCCTCCTTCTGGGAAGAGAGTTAAGAAAAGCACATTTATTGTTTCGGACCACTACACCGAATATAATGTTACAGTGAAAGACCCGAATGGCAAAGACAAAATTCAGCTATGGGCTAGTTGCAACAAAAAGGGGTGCACCTACAAAGGTCCGCTTGAGAGCACTAGAGGCACATAATTTTTTAAAAGTCACTCGAGAAGCAAGCACTCTGTCATAGTTGGACAGCAAACACTCAATTTGAAGAAGGGTGAAGGCGAGAATTCCACTGCATTAGTTGAGACTTATAGGTATGATAAGGCTATTTGTTTGAATTTTTTTATCTTGCATCTATCATGCATGAATATCCCTTCAATATTGTTGAGCATGAGTACTTTGTGGACTTTATCAAGTCTCTGCGCCCATCATTTCCAATTAGAAGTCGCATTTGTTGTGAGGAAGATATATCAAAATATGTTTGTGGAGGAAAAAAAATTATATGAGCACTTTAAAACACTCCAGTGCCACTTTAGTATAACCATGGACATGTGGACATCTAACCAAAACAAAGGTTACATGTGCATTATGGTGCATTGGATAGATGACAATTGGTGCATGCAAAAAAGGAATATCAAGTTCATGCATGTAGAAGTACATTATTCAAGAAATAATTTGTTCTTGGAGTTTTATAATAGTATAATGGATTGGAATCTTGATAGAAAGTTGTTTGCACTTACTTTGGACCATGCTGCATCAAATGATTAATGTGTCCAGGGGGTAGTAAACAAGCTCAATAAGATATCCCCATTAATTTGTAATGGAATATTTTTTCATGTGAGATGCATAAATCACATTTTAAACCTTGTTGGCCAAGATGGTTTAAAGATAATTGCACAAGCTGTTGCAAATATTAGAAACACGATTGCAATTTTGAAGAAGTCTACAATGCAGTATGAGGAGTTTAATAAGTGTGCTCAAGAGTGTGACTTGGATGTGACAAAGAGGTCTCTCCTTGAATGTTCCTACAAGGTGAAATCCACATATCTTATGTTTAAGTATGCAATTCACTATAAAGATGCATTTGGTAGGCTCTTTCTTCGATATAGAAGCAAATATATGAAATATGCTCCAACTCCAAATAATTGGGCTATGGCAACATCAATATCTGCATGCTTGAAGCCATTTTTTGATGCTACTAAGCTATTCTCAGGTACTAAATATCCAACTACAAATCTGTTTTTCAGAAAGTTTTGTCAAATTAAGATTTCAATCGCGAAATGGTGTGAGAGCTCTGATGTAGTGATTAAGGCTATGGTACATTTTATATAAATTAAATGTGATAAGTATTAGAAGAAGTCAAATATGGCACTTGTCGTAACATGCTTCTTTGATCCTAGATACAAGAATAATGTGATACAATACTATGCACCATTAATTTACTCCACCACTTCTATGCAAGAGATTGATAAATGTACTAAGGTTGTTAGCTAGTTGTTCCAAACTTATGTCTCTACTTCAAAGAAGGCAACATGCAGTGCTGGCACTACTAATGTGCAGCAAGTGGGTTCTCAACTTGATGATGTTGATGAGGATGATGATCTTCACATGTTCTTGCATAGACTTAGTGAATCTAACCATGGCACCAAAAACTGAGTTACAAGTGTACTTGGAGCAACTTCTAGCATCTAGAAAAGACAAGGATTTTGAAATCTTGTCATGGTGGAGGCTCAAACTAGTCGAGTTTCCTATTCTCTCCTGACTTGCTCATGATGTATTATCTATTTAAGTGTTGATGGTTGTTTGAGAGTCAGCATTTAGTGCCGGTAGATGGGTTATTGACCCATTTTGCATCTGTCTTGATCTTGAGATTGTGCAAGCTTTAATTTTTGCTAAATATTAGAATGCAGCTTCAAAAGGTAATGGTGAGGACATCCCTACTACAGATACATCCACTCAAGTACCGGCACTACAAGGTCTGATGACTAGAGTTCGTGCACGCCATATCAATTATCAGGTAGTTTCATTTCTTGGTGATTCACATGAGTTGCATGTGAATATGATGCAGCCTAAGTTTGATACTCTTTTGCTATTCAGGAACCAAGGTTCGGACATGACACCGTTGGAAGGAGGAGGGTCACCAAGTGAAGACTTTCGGACATTAAAGCCACCATGATGACTTGTTGACGGAGACCGAAGAGGGAGCAATGAAGATATCAAGTTGATCTTCGATCCCCACCAAAATTCGGACCTCCACCCGGAGGGTCCGGATGAACACTCGGATTGCTACTTGGGAGGCTGGACCCCAACCTGAAGGGTTCGGATTTCGGTCGGTCAGACTGGCCTGATGGCCAGCTTAAGCCCCCCCAAACCGCAAATCGATCTCATGTTCTCTTGGAAAGATGGGGACACCTATAGGCTTATCAAGTAACATTTTAGTTTTTCTTCAATGGTTTCCGATAGAAAAATACCACGTTTATTTTATTAAATTTGTGTCTACGAAAGGATTAGGCTATAGAGAAGTACCATGTTTGTTTAATATTGGAGCATATGTATTAAATACTTGATTAATCATTCAGGTGGTAACACTGCATCTATCATCACTGAGTTGGATATGGAGAGTCTTGAGCGACGTTTTATAAACTTTGTGGAAATGGTTTGTCTTTTCTTATCTAATGTTGAAAGTTAGTTTCTACTCCCCATGTGATAATTAACATAATAACATTAATATTGCTACACTTTGCCTTTGTAGTTGGAGGAGCAAGACAATGCATATGATAATGATATGGAGGAGGAGGATGACATGATGGAGGAAATGTAGGCATGAGCCGATGAGCGGATGAGCCTGCGGTGGATGTTGGAACTTGGAAACATGTAGCTGTTAATTATTTTCTTTATGCACCGACTGCAATTTACCTCTTAGCTCGTGGACTGTTATTTAACTAAAAATGAACCGTGATTGTGATAATGCCATGGACTATGATGCGTGGACTGGTATTTACCATAATGAAACTGTTATTTTTTTAATGCACCATATGACTCATGTTCTCGGTGGCATTTTATTGTCGCTATGCTACGAAAACTTTGTGATGAACAATCTATTAATGATTATAATTTGTGAATATTAGGGAAATTGAACTAGCTTTTTGCTTTCATTGTATTGTTGCGAATGGTTCAAGAGATTTTTTTATTTTTGTGTCCTGATAAATATCCACTTTGGCCCTATGTTCACACCATTTGTGTCTAACACTATTTGTATCAGTATACGGATTCGGGATTTTCGAATCCGTTTTCACTTCCGTTAAAAGACTCAAAACCAAATACGGTACAACCTATTTTCACTAATTTCAATCCGTTTTTGACCCGTACTTGTAATCATCTCGCCGCCGAGATATACTCAACGCGTGTGCCCGGCCAAGCCAACCTCGGCACCGCACATTAGAAGGGAACCAAGTGGGGTTGTTCGCCAGCCCTAGCTAGCTCGGAGCGCTGCCGCGGCGCCGCCACGCATCAGGCCTTGCCAATCCAATCAAGCGACGTCACCCTTCTAGCTCCTGCGCGTGCATATATGCGTGCTAAGCAAGGACGATGCACACACGGATTCTTGCATGCACATGTTATTGTTAGTTGGTTGATGCACGAAAACCAAATAACCAACCACTTTTTGAATAACCAACAACTTTTTCTTCAATGAGGAGTCACGTGCGTATAGAATTTTCTTCTAAGATCTCTCATGAAGTTGGAAAGGTAAATTGTTTTAGCAACAGGAAACGGTGCTTTCTATTTTGAGGGACTCGGTGAGGATTCTTTTTTAATCTTCCGTATGGAAGCTGGAGAAGTTTATTTCCTAATAGATCTAGGACCTATTTTGTTAAGTCTATATTGTTATAATCTAGACACATCATGATCATCAGAGTAGATATTTTAGCCTGGATGAATGTGGTGGCTTCTTTGTCTTCTGTTTTAATAACTCACATGATGTCTGTGAAATTTCATGGGAAATATTTTTAATATCTTTACTTTTTTTGGACGTGTACGTGATATTAGATTTAGTACATGGAGTTACAGTTCATAGCGCTGATTGTTCATATTAAATAAATAGATAGATTTAAAGCATATGTAGCTTTTGGATGTAAAATTGTGAATATATCAATTATGGACTATTAACAATTAAGGTAAACCAGATCAATACCAGATAATATTTAGTTATAGTTACGAGGATCTATCAGCTGTGGTCTATCAATAATAAAGGTCAGCCAGATCAATGGCCAGACGACATTTGGGTGCAGTTAGAAAAATTTATCGGTTGCGATCTGTTTAGGTACAATTATGAAGATTTATCTGCTGTGATATATTTAGATACGATTATGAAGATCTATTGGCTATGATATGTTTAGGTACAATTATGAAGGTTTATCGGTCATGATCATTTAGGTATAATTATGTTTAGGTACAATTATAAAACTCTATTGCTCATGGTCCACTAATAATAATAGGGTCCACTAGATTAATGGTCAGATATTTTTATTTTCTTATGAGAATTTCTAGTATATCTTTTTTTCTATTGTATGTACTTTTACTATATAATAAAAATAAATATAATAGATAGATTTTTCACACAACGGGAAATTACAGGAAACACCACAAGTGTTTTACTAAAAGATACCTTTTTACTGGCTCAATTTTGCATCGATCACAAATATATAAAGATGCCACTGGTGGAGTTAATCGCAATTTCATCGGTTCAACGTCGGTAGATTTCAAATGGATCTTTTGAAAGTAGTTTCAGATGGATCTCAAAGAAAAGTACACTTCCTTTATCGCGAGATCAGAGAGTTACTAATTAATTTTTTTGAGGGATTTACTGGTTAATTTCCACATGGAAGGAAATTGCATTAACTCATCGAACTATCCCTTTGTCACCAGATCACTCTAGCTGATACATGCATGCATGAATTAGTGGAAAACGAAGCCTGAATCAAGTCAAACATGGACCTTTGACCAAGCACAAAATTTCCAAAGCGAACATTGGTTCCCTCCCCTTCATGGCGACGAACAAGCTTGACTACATGAGCAAGAAATATAAATGCACACCCTCATTCGAACGGCTAATAATCCTTGACAGCAAAGCATTACATTACGATCTGATCAACGTAATTAATCGGAGTTGGACATTGCCATGCAAGAAAGGTCTCTAACTCTAGCCATGCACATGCATGTCTAAATAGGCATGCCGCATATATGCATGCATCTATATCTTCTTGTTAGCTGCGTCACGTACTTCGGTCAGACGCAAGACAAGATCGATGGATCGCCACAGCGTTTCGATCGATCCCACGACAGGGACGTCGATCGCGCTTCGTGCCATCTCTTGCCATCACACTCTGATTTGTGCACGTCTCTTTCGTGCGTTTCCCGGTTTAGTCGTTTTTCAGATTGAAAGGGAACAGGCAAATAGGCGATCGAAATCGCGAGATGATGGAAGACGGCAAGTCGGCCATGGACTGTGGAACGTACGCAGACAGTGCTGAATACATGCGAAAATGGCATATTTGGTACCTTGACCGGGGTCAAAGCCGAAATTGATCCCGCTTTTTACGCAATGGCAAAAGAATCCGGGCGACTTGGGCGACAGGCGACGCGTGGCTCGTATCGCCCCGAGCGAGGGCGACGCGGGAGCCTCGCACCGGCCCACCACGACACGGCAGCGTCGGGCCAGCTCAGAGCGACAGGCCACCTATTGCCCTGGCCAGGGGCAGACAGGCACCTATTGCCCTGGCTAGGGGCAACAGGGCCCTATTGCCTTGGCCCAGGGCGACAGGAGGGCGCTCCGATTTTATTTTGTTTAAGTCGTTTTTCTTTTTTTTTGGTACTGGTAAGCTTTGATTAAATTGATTGCTATTTTGAAAAAAAAATACCTATGTTAATTGGTTTAGAGAGAAAAATATGAGCATAATCACAACAAAATAATTTTAAAGAGCTCTAACAAAGTTTAATATTTACTATAGCATGTATTAGACGCAACTATAAATTATTTTAGAACGAAGAATAATGTGATCCAGAACGACATGACAATATTGCACACATAGTTGTACAGAGCTTTTGTTGATAATAATAATTTGCTACACATTAATAGTTTGCTACACAAATCGTCGCTACATCATGCAATTATTCGGTACTACTTCTTGTACGACTATATAAAATCATCTTCGCTATCGCTTGCCGCCTTTTTCACTTCGGCGGGGGCTTTGAAAATAATTCTTCGTTCTAAAATAATTTATAGTTGCGTCTAATACATGCTATAGTAAATATTAAACTTTGTTAGAGCTCTTTAAAATTATTTTGTTGCGGTTATGCTCATATTTTTCTCTCTAAACCAACTAACATAGGTATTTTTTTTTCAAAATAGCAATCAATTTAATCAAATCTTACCAGTACCAAAAAAAAGAAAAACGACTTAAACAAAATAAAATCGGAGCACCCTCCTGTCGCCCTGGGCCAAGGCAATAGGGCCCTGTTGCCCCTAGCCAGGGCAATAGGTGCCTGTCGCCCCTGGTCAGGGCAATAGGTGGCCTGTCGCTCTGAGCTGGCCCGACGCTGCCGTGTCGTGGTGGGCCGGTGCGAGGCTCCCGCGTCGCCCTCGCTCGGGGCGATACGAGCCACGCGTCGCCTGTCGCCCGAGCCGCCCGGATTCTTTTGCCATTACGTGAAAAGCGGGGTCAATTTCGGCTTTGACCCCGGTCAAGGTACCAAATATGCCATTTTCTCCTGAATACATTCTGCAAGAGACTACAAATGTGGAGTTGCACTTGTCGTGTGTAGCTCGCTTTTCGTTCTAGCTACCATTGTTTACTACTGTCAGGAGAGGTATAGTACGTAGCTTATTGGCTCGGCAAAGCTACACGATTGATCAACGACTAGTACACTGGTGCACTGTTTGATCGCGGCTCCATCGTCGCACGCGGTACTGAAATGGAAAAACTGGCAATGCAGCACGTCAATCGGCTCGTGTTCTTGCTTTTTATGGCACCGTGATTCTGTGCAGCAACCGGCGGTTCTGCCTTTGAATGCTAGGTGCAGAAGGAGTTGGTCACACTACCACTTCCCTCACTAGAACTTTTGATGCATTGTGCATGGTCTAAGAACAGGAGTCAACAAAGAAATCGAGTGACTTGGCCGATGGAGATCCAACGATCTATTCACACCCTATATCTATACAAAAACTAAGCCTCAACACTAATTAACCTCCACCCGTGCCTGACCTTCCACCTCATCCCTCCCGCTAAGGCCACGGCCCCACCCATGCACTGTCAGGTACCAGCTTGGGATTAATCTCAAGTTACTAGTTTGGATTACGACAGCTTGAATACAAGAGGAAGAAGGAGATCCGAGAGAAGAGCCGCCAATTAATAGTCCGATCCTTCTGGATGTATTCGTAGCGGTACCGATCCACTCTGGGCCTTGGTATCTTGGATTGGATCTTCGGTGCCGAATAGGCCTCTCCCCATCGACTAGGGTTGTTGTCTTTAGGAGCCCTGCAGAAGTCGTCCCTTCTTGGTTCCCATCTTCAGACAAAGCGTCTTCAGGTAGTGCACCTGGCCCGGTGCTACCAATCCCTCCCCCTTGAGAGCTGGCTTGACCCCAAGCCGAGGCATCTTTGAATTGTTGCTATAGTTCTTCAAGATCTTCCCAGGTCGGTGCTGCAGTGGCTGGTAGAGACCACTGAACCAGGGCTTGTTGAAGCATCCTGTTTCCCTTCTTGCGCCAGTGGGTATCGATGATCTATACTGGAACAACATTAGTTAGAGCACTTAGTAAAGAAGAAGATACCTGTTCCTTGGGCAAGGCGCGCCGAAATTGGGATACATTAAAGACTGGATTGATTGCCGAATCAACAGGTAACTGAAGGCAATAAGCCACGGCTCCAACACGTGCCTGTACTGGAATGGGCCAAAATAGCAGAAAGACAGCTTATGCCAAGCATGGTTGGCCACTGAAGATTGGATCTAAGAGCATCTCTAACCCTTCTCCTAAAAACCTTTAATCCCCTAAAAAAATTTCGTTTAGGGAATTAACATCCACCTAGCCCTTCCCCTATACCTTTAATCCCTCAAAAATATAGCTTTTCATCCCTCAAAACTTACCTTTGTGAACTAAATTTGCTCTGAGAATAGCAACTCTCCCCAAATTTGACTCTCCCTCACTCTCTCTCTCAGCCCCGACCCGACTCGCACTGCCGCCGCTCCCGTCGCCGCCGGCGACCCCCCGGCGCTCCCATTGGTCCGTCCCGGCCCCCCGCAGCTCCGCCTCCCTCCCCCCCACCGTCTCCTCCCCCGCCGGCACCGGAATCCGCCGGAATCGCGACTTTCGTCGTCGCCGCCGCCTAGCTTGAGAACCTTGCCGCCGAGCCCCGATTTCGCCAGGAACAGAGCCGCCGGAGCACCGTGATGCCGTAGGCTACCTGCGCGCAAGCCCACGCCGGCCACCGGCGCCGGAATCGGCCGAGTTCACCACCGCCGTCGCCGAGCTCGCCGCCACCTTGCTCGGGCTCGCGTTCGTCGCTGGCGTCCCCGGGAATCGGTGCTGCGGGCTGCTAGGAGCCTCGCCTACCTCCTCCGCGTGTGCCCGGTCATCGCCGGAGCTCCATCGCCGGCCACCGCGGCTCGGACCTCCTCTACACGCAAGGTGTTCGGCCAATTGCCCGAACGGTGATTTTTTTCCTTTTTCTCTGTTTTTTTTCATTTACGGTTTCAAATTGATCATGGAATTGTGTGTATTTGAAATCTCAAGTTTTGAATTAATATGTTGTGAAAATATATGTTCAAATGGAGTTTGTATGCAAACGTTTGGAAAAACAGCAAAAGAAAAATTTTAGGGGATTAAGTTTTAGGGGAACGGCTAGGTGCGCCAAAAGTTTAGTGCCTTATTTATTGGGGATTAAAGGATAGGGGGAAGTTTAGGGGATTAAAGGATAGGGGAAGGGCTAGAGATGCTCTAAGGTTGCAATTTCAGACAGACTGGCTCCAACAAAGCAAACTCACGATCACTTCGATGCTTATCAGTTTGCCACTCCATCCTCTGACATGCTTAGTACAGATGTTGTCGTAGAAGATCTGTCATGAGAACTTGCTCTTCCAACCATTGCTTGAGATCAGTTACAGCACAAGTGTCGAGGTCAATAATGCCCAATTGCCGTGGTTCATGCCCATATAAGACAACGAAAGGGGACTTTCCCAATGTAGAATAGAAACTTGTATTGAACCAAAACTCAGCTAGAGAACGCCATCGCGACCACTGTTTCAGGCGAGCTTGCACAAACCAGCGCAAGTAAGTCTCGAGGCATTGATTTATGCGTTCGGTTTGCCCATTCATCTGAGGGTGATAGGAAGCACTCAATTTCAACAAGAGTTCTAGAAAGTTTGAAGAGGTGCCGCAAAAACTGACTTATAAAGATTTTGTCTTGATCAGACATAATAGATTGAGGAAGACCGTGGAGCTTGTAAATTTGATCAAGGGAACGTTGTGTGGCTTGAAAAGCCATGAAGGGATGAGACAAAGATGAAGTGGGCATACCATGAAAGTTTATCAACGGCGACCAAGATACAATTGGCGCGACCGGAGCAGGAAAGGCCCTCTGTAAAATCCATGTTGTTTAAGTGATGGACTTGATCTTGTTGTGGTAATAGTGGTGATGTAGTATGTGAGCACGTGTAGAATTTTTAAACCATTGCCTTACTGAATAAACAAGGTGCAAAAAGAAATAAGAAAAATAGAGAGACAACCCACAAGTGTTTCGGTATTTGTCATTCCATGGCAAGCACTTTTATTCATCATTTACATATCTTCTGGAGGAGCTTAGTTTCATTGTTATATCATTTGTGGGAGAATGTTCTTTTTTTTTAGCACTTGCATTATGTTACGTATTATTTAGCACTCCCTTTTGCTCATGGTATCTTTGCATATTGCTAGTCGTCATTTTTATACCTGGCTTGTCAACATTTGTATAGAGCTCGTCATTACATGGCATCTCTCATGTGTTGTAGGAAAAAGGAACAAAGGAAAAAGAGAAGAAAAAAAGAAAAGAAAAAATAACAGAAATAAAAAGGTGGAAGAGAGGTGCCATGCTTTAATCAATGCATTCAGCTCATGTTGGCGCTTGTATTTCATTTAGCATTCACTAGCTTGATGGCCTACATTTATCATTATAATAGAGCTTCATCTTATATAGCCCCATTGTTACATTAAGAACTTCATATCATTATTGCTCTATTTATATTCTTCATCAAAATGCTCTTCATTCACTAGTTGAGCTATTTGGTTTGGCGCGTTATTATGCATTCATATAGCAAATCACTACTCCTTATGCAATAACGACAACTGAGATATCACTAGGGCCCAGGGATCACTTTGCATTTCATAGGCTTTTTTATTCTTTTGATCGAGTCTTTCCTATCCCCTCATAATTTTTCCAATGACTGTAATGTTGATTTGATGGATTTGATGGTGACCAATAGAAGAACATTCTTTATTCTTTCAAAAGCAACGAACTGTTGTCGGGGAGCTCTGCTTTGGTACCAAGTTAATCTTGTGACTTGCCTCTAGTAGGTGAGCTCTGGTTATGGGTGTAACATCATCGCTTTCTCTTAAATTGTTTATTAAACCATTCCATTTCCTCTTTAGGAATGTGTTTATTTGTCATAGTCTCATGCTCGCTAGATTAATCTCATGGTTTTCATGCTTAAGTAAATTGTGGAATGGAATGCTGATGGCTTGTTTATGATAGTATAAATATGTACGAACATTGCTATTTCTACACGCTATAAAGATAAGTTAATTATTCCATACCGTTCACTGTGACATTTATTCAAAGCATGGTTATATCCATTTTATCACTTCTATTGTTCGAGAACGGAAAACGAGTTACGCTTGAGGGAGCTTGATATGTCAAAAATGTATCGATATTTTTGATGATTTTCATATAATTTATTTATTGATTTCCTGGGTACTATTGTATTATCTGCTAATTATTGTTGTTATCCTAGAAAACCATCTTTTGTTTAGTGCGTGCAGAAAACTTCATAATTTCACGGAAAAAACAATTTTTTGGGCTAATTACACGAGGGTTAGACCATAGAAGAAAGGAGGCCACCAAACAGGGCCCGCAGAGCCCACGTGGCAGGGGCTGTGGTAGGCCCCACCGCCCTAGGGTTTCTCCTGTCGACGCCTTTTCGCCTCCTTATTTCTCTTGACACGTGATTTCCAGAGAAGGCATTTTTGAGACGGAACTCCACGGCCACATTGTTCACATCTATGAATACATTCGCATTCATTAGATTTTAGATCGGTCGCCACTTCTTTGCTTGAAGATGCCTGTTTCTTCACCACCCATCATTGAAGATCATCACCGATTGATTTAGGAGAGTTGGTATTGTTGTATCTCTTTGTAATTATCTTGATGTACTCGTTTCTTTTCATCATTTTATTATGTTTGAGCAATCCACCGTAGGTATCTGGGATGGATGGAGATTGGTGAATTGTAGAGAGATGCTTTGATGTTATTTTATTTATATATTCAGATCGTGCACACTTTGATGTTGCTTTAGTTGTTAGTAATTCTTAATGTTTGTTGTATAGGGCCCAGGGTACATGATTTTAGAAAGATTGTTCGTACTTTACAATATCAAATGCTTATTCATGCCGCCAATTCTACCTCTATTGAGTGACAGTCGTGTGTGAGGAGTTTTAGGTACGTAGATTCTAGGAACCATATGTGCCCCATGCTTAGTGCTTTGGTTTAGTGCATCTATTGTGATCACCTTAATGTTGGACAAACATGATGAACTCTATGAGAGGTCATTGATTTATAGGTACATGTCTGCAACATATTATAACTAGACAAGTGACGTATTTAGTATCTTTGCACATGATTAGCTATTGCTACATGATCCTATGAACCACATCCCCGTTGCTTACGTAGTCATTATTGCATTTTAATTAGCCTTTGCATCATTTAGTGCTCTCTTTACTTTAATTTAGTGCATAGTTTAATTCTATTGTTATTCTTATTAACATTCCAAAAATATTGTTTATCACTTATATGTTCAAGAGCAGGTGCAATTACGAGTAACACCGTAGTTGTGGAAAAAAGCTATCGCTTTCCAATGACGTTCTCAATGGGTTCGATATAAAACCGAAAAATACTTCTATGAGAAAGCTACTTTGATCATGTGCACTTACAGACCATCAGTCGTCAATGCTCCAGCTACTACAATAATCAATGCTTGCCACGAAGGGCTACTCCCAAGCGAGGTAAATTGTGCATTTGAAAGAGATCCACCAAGAACCACAAAGCAGCTGTATCGCACAGCCGAAAATATGCGCGATGTGAAGATGTTGAACCAGCCAAGATGAACCAATTCTCGGCAAGCAACCATACTTCATCAAGCAACAAAGAGGACTAGTTCTTAGAAAGCAATCATACTCCATTAAGTGGCGAAGTGGACCAATTCTTGAAAAATGATCATACTCCATCAAGCGGCTAAGGTGACCAATTACCTGAAAGCCATCATACTTCATCAAGTAAAGAAAATGAGGAACTCTCTGAAGAAGAAACACAAGAATAGAAGTCACCCATACAAGCAAGAACAAGGAAGAAGTTAACCTTTAAAAACAGCGCAAGATCGAAACCTCCCCCAACACGCTTTGTACGAATAAACCGTTGTTTGCGGCCTATGTTTAACTTCCTTGTAAGGACACCAACCACGGCTACCCAAGGTCTTGCATCCCCGCTATCATCATGAGAAATAAAAAAATCAAACATGTGAACCCTGAGCCTTCGCGTGTTGTGCTTCTTTACTTGTGTTTTTGCATCTTTAATTAAAAAATAAAAAGTACTTCACAAAAAAGCTCATAGTAATGTCACGGGAACAATCTCTGTAGGTCTCCCTGTAAAAATACTTACATGGCACCTGGGCACACAAGTTTCAAACCTTAAACCACAAAGACCTAAGTGGCTTGGGCATCCGTTGCCTCCACATGGGCGACTTGCAAATGCTCCAACACAGAATGTATGGCAACTACTCCAAGGATTATTCCCCTAGGTAATAGGGGACTTCATGAACTAGTCACTCATGGCCTCCAGACATCAAGTCAAATTGTTAACACGAGTCACATCATGCATCCAATTCTCCCTACCAGCTAGGTCGAGAAATCACAGGACGACTTATCGCATCAAGATGCCTCCTTGCGATGGTCATCTTTGGTTCATTCCAAGGAGTGTACATGGCCAAGCCATGCGCTTGTGCCATACTGCTTATTCTCTGAGACACTCAAGTAAGCAAGACTTGATTCCCCATCCCGAGAACCATCTCCATCACACATCTCCACTATGAGCACACTTCCTCTAAGAGAACCGTCTCCGTCAGGAGCACGCCTCCGCCGTGAGAACCTTCTCCGCCATGACCGTGATAACCATCTCCTTTGTGAACACTCCTCTACTGTGAACATGTCTCTGCCATTAGAACCATCTCCGCCGTGAGCATGCCTCTGCCACAAGAACCGCCTCCTTTGTGAGCACTCCTCTATCGTGAGAACCGTCTCTGTCGTGAGCATGCCTCCGCCACGAGAACCACTGAGGATGGAGATCGGTAGGCTACAGCGGGTTGGCTAGAGTAGGAGAAGATGTAGTGGACACGAACGACAAGGTGTACAGGAGATCGAATGGATCATGGATTTGTGCTCCTAGAGATGTGGCGAAGCTCCAGAGGGAAGAAATCGAGCACACACCGCACCTATGCCAACTATGTACTCTGGCCATTGCGGCAGTGGTGCTCAAGTGCAAGGAACGAGTAGGGGCAGGTGACGATCCAGGAGCCTGTGTGCAAGGGGATGTGTTGGATTGGTGAGAAGGCCCACGTGGCAGAGACACGAGGGAGCGGCCGGTGGGTGAGGATGGGGACGGATCTCAATGGGGGAGATGGGAGATGAGAGAGGAGGGATTGATGTCTAGTGGTTGAAAAGGCTCTAACGAGTGGACCCCACATGGCAATGATAGGAAAAAGGAAAAATGAAACTTTATTTGCTTAGTAAATGCCATGTTAGTGCCGCACCAATGTCAACGTGGCAAAAGCATCTTACAAAACCAAGTCAGGAGGCTACTTGCACCGGTTTTGATAGTTTGGAGGGTAAAATTAATAGCTAAAAAAATAGGTTAAAGGTAAAGTATCTCTCATTCAATCCTTGGGGTGGTTAAATTTATATTTTTCCAGAAAGAAAAGGATCATGATCTCATGGATGTTAAGTACCAAAAGCATCTAGGCTGAGTTAAGCCTATCTATGAGAAGCTCAGAACATTTTCCCTAGATTACTAGACTCCCGTTGAACCATGCAAAACGATTGTCCCATGCCGCGAGGCGCCGACGATGGACAATGAGAGCATGATGAGGGTTTTATAGATAAATACAGGCACCCCACGATTTAAACCCTAAAAATCGGTCGACTGCCCAAATCAGCAGACCAATCGATTAGCTGGGCCAACAGGCCTTCGCGCCCAAAACAATTGTCCCATGTTGGGTTTTTGTTGGCTAACTAACCAGTTTATCATTGGAACTGGATCATCGGGTAAAAATAAAAAAAGACCGTCGTGTAAAAATCAAATATAAGCGTCTTTCTAACCTACGGTAAAGACATTTTTATTTTTGAAATTTGAAGGGGGCAAGTTTTGCTAAAAAGGCCACAGGGCCTGTTTTAGACCGCAATCGCCGGTGGTTGGCCAACTCCCCAAGTCGGCCTACGACGGGCCTTTTGTGCCTAAAACGGTAGATCAATGCTGAGCTTTGGTTGACCGACTAAACAGTTAGCTCACAACTGGCCAATTAGCCCCTTGTCGACCAACTGTTGGTAGCACCCTGTCAATTTGTCGCGGACTCACGGGCCCACGGACCCTTCTAATGCTTAGTTTTGAAATTTATGGGAAAAACTATACTTTAAAAAGTTCACTGAAACGTTCTCCTCATTGCCTTTTTCTTCTTTTTGTTTCTATTTCTGTGCCTTTTTTAGAACCCGAAACATGAAATGGGCAAATTCTACGTTCTAGAAAAGATGGGTAAATCATAAATCAAGTATGAAATTTGCGTAGCTGTAACAAAATGTCTTTATCCGGAGCTAGCAATGAACCACGGTCTAACACAACTCGTTTTGTCAAAGATTAAGCGCTAACCTGAAAATGAAACAGAAGAAATGCACTGAAGAATATGCAACAGCAACGCCAGAAACATTACAAACAAGGCATAACGTTAGCACTGAGTCAGTACGATTTTAAAAGTATTTAGACACAATATACCATAATATCCCTTGCGATACAGTCAATGCGCACTACTTTGACAGATAAGTAAATAGACAGTAACCAGCAGCACATCCAAATAATTTATCTTCAGCAGTGGGGACTAAGCTTGGCTATTAATATAATGGGTTATCACTTGACCATCCATATGGATACACGCCAACTTTCAAACCAGCAGAAAACAGTTGCGCCTGCAGAAGCATGCAGTAACTAACTATAGCACTTGAATCCAGTATTGTGCTCGTGAAAGAGTCACCAGCCAAGTTTGGCTAATTGAGGCGTGCGTCAGCCATACCATGGTACAAACGCATTCTTTCTGCCATCTCCAGAAGGAAAACATCAAAGATTTCATGAAGAGCTGTAGAATCAGAAACTGATGGTTCAAACAAACAAATCAGAAATGGCAGGAAGTTTCAACATCAATTAGCACAAATATAAGAAAATTTTGTACCTCTGGTATAGTTGCAAACCAATTAAGAGACTGGGTTGGTTGGGTCTGAATACTTAGGGTTCACAATGTCTGTGGTGAAACCATCATTATTGGAAACAGGCAAATCATCAAAAATGCTAGGCATTGGTGGAAGCGAACCAGTTGCTGCAAAGGCAGCAGATGGAGTAGCACCATCATTGTAGAGACCATTGTATGTTGATTGATCCAGGGGATACTGCAAAAATTGATTGTTTGGCACAGGAAAATCATAGGAGAAGGTTGGACCAGGAGCGAGGAGATCATCCAGCTCTAAAGAATTATCACTGGTAGCAAGTTCAGAGCGTGTGCGCTGGAAGTTGTTTTCAGTAATACGCACATCGCTAGCACAAAAGCCATCAACATTAAACACATCTCCTGACTGGGCAAGCCCTGCCAACTCATTGTAGAGATCATAATTGTTTATCTCAAAAGCTTGAGCCTCAAGTTCAGACATTGGAGGGAGACCAGAAAGCTGCAACAAAACATGAAGTTAACTAGCTAAGAATTTCTTGTGCAGAAGCATACAAAAGAAATAAAATAAGAAATGAATAAGCTAATACCTCTCCAAAAGGAATGTCGTGATGGGGAGAATCATTCAAAAACATTGACAGTTCCTCCAATAAAATTCCATCAATTTCAGGAGGTGCATCATTGACCTCATTAGAACTGTTGTTAACATCTGTTGTAGCAGCAATATGCTCAACAGCCGGTTCTTGAACTAAAGCAGTGCTATGCACAACAGCCGGTTCCTGAACGAAAGCAGTGCTATCATTCTGAACACATGTGTCCTCAGAATTTACTATCTCTGAAGAAGACACCAAAGGAAACATAGAAGCTTCCATATCCAAATTTTCCCATTCTCCTTCATCAAAAGGAGCCCCATATTGTTCCCCAATCCTTGGACCAAGTCCACTTTTTTTGAAAATTTTGCAGAGTACATAAGCGTCCTGCATAAACAGACCAAGCACAAAAGCACATAAGAGAGTTCCTAAGATCAATGACAACTTCTTAACCAAAATCTGAACAAGCAACCACTGTATCACATATAAATTCAGCTACCAGGGAAAAGGCACGTATTAACTCATATACATTCCAGTTTGTTTAGTTATTCATTTTAAGGACAGAACATACTTCAAAAGAGTTTCGCTCTAACAGAAGAATGATACTTAAGATTGGTACTGCTTGACTTCCACATAACATACCGCTCATCAACTGCCATCTATTGAACAGGTGAGAACGGCTGTAATCACATACCAATGCACACAGCACAAAGAATGGCAAATATTTACAAGATTTTAAGCACAAATGTTAACAGCGTTGCAGTGACATCTAACTCATAATCTAGTAAGCATTAGAGGAAAATAGCATTACCTTTGAGAAACCAGCAGAAACCAAATTATCATCTTCCATTTTGTATTCATACATCACCCAATCAGTCCTGTTGCCTTTAGGCGCCTTGCCTTCATGAAAAATCAAAGTTTTCTTCAACCCAACAATGCGAGAGTTCAGCTCAATTGTTCTATCCTTTCCACTTGTTTTCCAGTAACCATTTGGTGTTGCACGGTTTGTCCTAGATCCTTTAGGATATTTCTTATCACGAGGGCAAAAAAAGAACCACTCAAGATCTTTGCTGCGAAGACAGGATTTATCTGCACACAAAACAGAAGATTGTTTCAAAATTAAGAGGTAAATTTTACCTAAAATGAAAGAAAAATTATCTCTGGTTAATCTGACTACGTTTTAGGAATTGTAGATTGATTTTCGACTCATTTGAATACAAATTTTTCTATTAATAGAAGTTTAAACAGGATTATATGGAACTTACCAGGAAGATCCCAGGGAGCAAATTTGTACAGCTCCACCTCTGATATGGCTTGAACAAAAAGTTTCTTCCCCATAATCTTCCTTTTTAAGTAGTATGAAACAAGCTCAACATCTGTTGGATGGAAACGAAAGCCAGGTGGCAGGGAAGTTTGAGCCATCACCGTAGTGTATGTCTTGAACTAAGTACTAAGAAGACAACAGAGAGATCTTAGCGTGAAACACAAGCAGAAAGGCTTCACCGGATTATCCAGTAATCAGGGAGATACCAAGTTCGACCAGGAAGGGGAATGTTTCAGTCCTCAAAAGAGAGAACTCAGGGTCACAAATCAACGAAAGGAAGGCAGGACAGAGGCTCTCAAACGCTTTGAGAACAGAAAAGAACAAGAGGAGAGGGCTTCAGAAGATTGCACTGTGAGCACGGAATAGGACAGCTCACGTTACGACAATTGTTCTGAAGGGAGGATCAAAAGCTTGATCAGACCAAAAGAGATATTGGTCCAACGACAGCAAGAGCGGAGTACACAATTGATGAGAAACTACCCTTGGCAAGACTCAAGGAAAGCAGTAGACCAAGCACTCAACCAACAAATGTTTTTGAACTCAGATGAGAGAACTGGAGTCTTGCCAATTACACCGACTACCACTGATTCACATGATAGGAAGTATTTGCACAAACTCCAGATGGTCCCACTTGTATCAAGTGAAATCTCGAAATTTTATGCAATATATGAACCAAAAGTAGCACGAGAGGAAATAAGGGTATCCCTCGCCGACTTCAAAAGACATGAGTGATTAAGATCAAAATCCTGCATGAAAAAATAGAACATCATCAAAAGGGATAATATAGGCAGCAGAAGAATACAATAAGTTCAATGTTTTATCAAGATCATCTTAGTATATTTCATAATCCCGAAAGACTAGAAGTTCCAAGAAACAAAAATTGCCTATAGGCAGCTAATTCTAGAGCTCAAGCAACCCACATTAGTGCAACACAAATAGAATATATAATCAGCACATTAGCAGCTAGATGCGTCTGACCTACCATCTAATCCAACTTCTACAAGCTTTGGGGGAGGAAATCGACTGAATTTTAGATATTTCATAGGCTCAGATGAAATCCTTTAGAAAACAACGGAAACTTTTCCATGAACCAAAAACTAAACTTCAGAAAAATCCTAGAAAACCAATACAACATCAGTTCTGATCTACCAAGTCAACGATCAAACGGAATTAACAATCCATCCCAAATCATCCTAAAGAATCGCACCTAAGTCAACGCAGCACAAACCAATAATCTGATCCACCAAATATTAAACTACCGAAGCCCCTAGAAGATCCATGACCATCAAGGTCAGATACCCCCAAATCAACGCCTAAATCGATCGCAACCCTAAATCCGCAACCCCGACCGGAAATCTCGATCCACGGGAGACCAAACCAATCCGATTCCCAATTCCCGCAACCTCCACCGCGAAATCGACGGATCCACCAAGTTCCTTCAGATCGACCCAATCAAAGATCGGATCGACACAAATCCCGACCCCAACCACGCCCTAATCGGCCCAGATCATGCTAGACTCGTCGAACTCAGCACGATCCAATGATGGGGTTCGAGAGATCGAGGGGCGCTTACGCGGAGGACGCAGGGAAGCCAGCAGGACAAGTGGGGAGGCCGAGGAGGAGGAGGTGAGCGCCGCCGTCTGGGTCAATGGGGAGACGAGATGAGGTTGCGAGGTTTTGCGGCAGGAGATCGTGTTGCTGAGGGGAAGGGCTGTTTTATAGGGCGAGAGCGTGGTACTGGGCCGCGACACTGGCTTGTGGGCCCCACCTGTCCGTCCCTTTTTTACAGTTTTTTTAGTGGTAGCCGCCGCGTCGTGACTTCGAGGAAGCTTCCCCTGCACTGCACGCCACGGTTGCCAAAATTTTCCGGCCTCCCAACCCGGGTTTGACTTGACTCCCATCCATTGGCTGAGATGAAATAAGGAAAGAAGGTGGAGAAATTTGAGAGTTCGGGGATCACATGCATAATTTTCCTTGCTTTAGTAGTTGCGATACGATTTCTGCGGGGACCCGGGGAGGGTACCCGAGAGCCGGAAAAAAGCTAAAATTGGACGCTCGGATTTAATGTTAAAAATAGCCCTTTATGAAAAAAAATATTAGATTTATCCCCACGACCAGTTAGGTATCAACACGTGTCTATATCGCGCATCCCAAGCGCGACGTGTGAACATCACGCCTGCAGTCTGCGAGGTGGACCCGGACCACGTGCCGCCCGCGACAGGCCTGGCCCCGCGGGTGGGGCCCGCGACACGCGATTGGTGATGCGTGGGCCATTGCTCTTCTTTGCGCCTCGTGCCCACAATGCCCGCCTGCCCATTCGACAGCCGTTGCCGGATTAGACCCGACTGAATAGGGCGCCCTTTTTTTGTCTTTTTTTAACTGTCCGACAGATTCCTTCTCCTTTTTTTTCCCGTGCTGCTAGCTTTTGCTGCAAATCGAGATTTGTTCTACTCCTATATAACATGTCCAGTTCCAGCTCTTCCTCTTCGAACTCTCTCTGTGCTGCTCATTACACAAAGAAACTGGACAGAAAATAGAGAAGAGAAGGAGAGAATCTAGCGAAGGAGAGTGCGAGATAGATTATTATGTGAAGGTTAGAAGCATTTGGAGACGAAATCTGGTCAAAATCTCTCAGCAGAGGTAAATGCGTTTATTAGATTTGTTAGTTAAAGTACGTAAATTCATAATTTTTTGTGATAGATATCATACGGACGGACGAGATTATCTAAGGTTTGATTAGTTACTTTTATGTCCCGGAAAATACGACTAACTTAGTTAGATACTAATTAATTCTTGTGACACAAGTATTTGAGATTTTCTGCGAGGTTACTACAAATAGTACAAATTTATGGAAGTATAATTTTATGTGTGATTAGTCACATCATATGGAAGTATGATTTTGTATGTAATAGAAAAAAAATTTGCAGCATATGATGATATTTATACGATGTAAATTTTGCAATATCATATAAATGACAACATCTGGTTGTGATGACATGCCGAAGGAGAAGGTGAGAGCTTCTGTCCCAAAAGATTCAAGGTTCCGATTTGCTGATGCCAGGATCCGTGCAGCCTAATGAGTCCCAAGATATGTCATACACCTTCAGAAGAAGGTTCTTCATGTGTGCTAACTACGAAAATGAGCCAACAAAGGTTGGCCCATACGATTGTCGTCCACGGGTAAATTTGCACGTACCCACATTTCCTACATGATGGACAACTATGTCACATATCACTAATGTTAACTACGGTCAAGAGAGAGCTGTCTAGAGTGAAAAGAGTGTCTGGCTGAAAGCATCCTAGCAAAGGGGAGGAGTCCACTTTCTGCAAGCTAAGGAACAAAGCGCTTGTCAAGGTGCCACTGTGACCTAGGTACCCTAAGAGTAAACGTAGGTGGAACATCGACGTCATTGGCCAGCCAAGAGTGGTAGCTGTGTTGATCAGCGTAATACTGGTCTAGCAGATCAGGTAGTTCAGCCATCGCCTGCAAATGGAAAAGTAGTACATAGTTAATATTGTGAATGTTATACTTTTAGAGCTTACAGAATGAACATTACAACTTTACTACTGCAAACATTAATAAAGCAAGTTGCAAACGGTCCTTACAAATTTATTAAAAATAAGTTGAATTACACACTAGTACAAACACATGGAAAGTAAATACTAGTTATTTGTCGACGTGCTCGGCTTGTTGGGGCAATCCTTCTTGCTGTGACCCCTTGTCTTGCATATTCTGCATCTGTGTGGTTCTCCAATCTGGCTGTCGTCCATATCATCCCTGAAACGGCTAGTATGTCGACGTTCCTTCTTGTGCTGCTTCAAAGCTAGATTAGGAACCCACTCAACAACGCCGGGCCAGACATCCTTGTAACTCATATCAAGACCATAGGAGTAGAACTTGGTGCTCCATGTCTCTATAAGATGATGAATGTCAAACTATCTTGAGACGTATTGCTGCGAAGCCTGATTGACAGCCGCACAAGCCGCATACACATGGGAGCAAGGGGTGTGCAGAAGCTTGGGCTTATTGCATGTGCAGGTGCATACATCAGCGTCAAGCTTGCATTCATGCTTCCTATCACCTCTAACATGTTGTTCACATGCTTCCACCTTAGAGGAATCTCGTACTTCCTCCTCAAGCCATTAATAGCTCGGACGTCATAAGTCTAAGATTTCTTTATTTTTGTATCCATGTACCTCTGCATGACTTCAGATCATTCCTTACCTTTCTCCATTTTTTCCTTCGCAGCCTTTTATCTGTTATCAAAGTAACCAATAGTCTGGGACCATGATTCATCAATGATGGCAGTAATTGGGAGGCACCGCATACCTCTAAGCACACAATTGTAAGCTTCGGACATGTTGGTTGTTATGATGTCGTATCTATGACCACATGTGTCATGGACCAACGCCCATTTCTCCATCTCGAGAGCATGTCGGGTGACACACTCTGACAAAGTCATTGCCCTCCTATTCACACGAGGTGGCACTAGATGATGTCCTTCCGGCTAAGACGCCCCGCTGTACCTGCTAGTTGCAGCTTCCAATGCTGTCCAAATGTCCTGTAACTTGCGCAGCTGATTCTGCATGCACAACTTCTTGAAGTTTTTCATGAGATATTTGCTTCTGAACCTTCCATAGAAATTCGCGGCCAGATGACGCTTGCACCACATGGTTTTAAGATCAGTCCACCTATACTCAGCAACATTTGTATTCTTGATTGTGTTTATAGCATTTAGAAGCCTAGCATTACGATCTGAGATAAGGCATACATTAGGCCTACTCCTACTACACCCTAATTCATAATAAGGAACCACAACCAGCTATCTGAGTTCTCACTCTCAACTATTGCGTATGCAACAGGAAGGATTTGATCACTTGCATCAATTGCCACCGCTATCGATAGTGTCCCCTTGTACCTCCCAGTCAGGAATGTACCATCCACCGAGAGCAACGATCGACAATACTTGAATGCCTGTGTAGTTTGACTAAAGGCCCAGAATAAATGTCAAGTATGAAATGGCTAGGTACTCCATCAAGATGTGGCTGTTCAAAATTGTTTAAGTAAGTGCTTGGATTAGCTTCCGCTGGAGCATTCTTGGGGCGAAATTATACCCCTCCTCATAAACCCCAAATATCCTCTCTATCACCTTCTATTTGGCACGTTTGACCATATTATAGCTGACCAAAAAATCAACTGCATTAGCCACGGTGGACATCAATGACTTTGGCCCAGCAGAGATGTCTTTGGATACTAGGTGGTGCACATTTTCAGCCACATATGCAGCACTCACATTATGGTGCGCATTCAACGGCTCCGATGCTCGCATGTGTGGTGCACCAAGACAGTTATCTCAAAATCCTTATAAATCTCTTTCCCCTGGTTTGCACGCACTCTTCCAGAATAGTTTGGATGTATGCATACAATTTTCAAACATGTAGGATTATACATTTTTTCCCGGTACTCATGACTTATGGAGACAACATACTTTTTGATGGCTATGTGTACGGCATGCTTGGTTAAAAAAAGTTGTCTAACCATCAGGCTATTGTCCTCAAAGCCCCACCGTGAGTTCACATCTTGTGATATCACAAGCCTCTGTACTGTCAATTCATCCATTTTTTTGGCAACAGCTCTTCGAGATAGACCACCTCCTACGACATCACCCCCATCCTCGTCGGTACCGTCAGATTCCTCGTCGGTACCCTCTTCATCAGAATCCAACTCGTTTGGCATACTTGGTAACAATTCAAAGCAGTCAACATGAGTGGACCAGGAGGGACCAGCATCTTCATTACTGACGAACTAGCCTTCTGGCTGCGTGACATTGACCTTTGACACTGCAACCGCTACCCTAACACCTACTTCTATGGCAACAACTTGTAACTCACCAACTCCGCTGCAACCTTCATTGCCAGTCAACGGCTGCATGCTATCAACAAACTAAACGTACACAATGGGTCGACCATATATAAGGGCCCTAAGAGTGCTCACAAGTCGCATGTACCCAGTCAATGATACGTTGCTAGTCACCTTGTGTAGCTCCCATAAGGGGACGGATGACCCCTCTTCCCAACTGCTACATGTGACTGCTTCAATGACAAGTCTTTTGCGAGTTGTGTCCCGATCAAACTCCGACGTATACACCTCCTCAGGTCCAACATACTAATCTCCTCTAAACCATCTATACGTGCAACATTGTACTCACATTGCGATAAATCGAGCCCGCAAGGCCCGTTGCGTATTACATTCCCCCCTAGAACACTAACAAATCATTCATTCTACCTACGTACCCACCAAAACCAAATTTGAGTGACATGTAAACAATATTTTTTCCAATTTAACTCTACCCAAAATTGTACATATTTAAAATTACGTTAAACATTTTAAAATATTTAATATCATTCTAACCTCCTTAAACATGACTTCAAATAATTATATCTCAAATTTAAATTTTGTAGAACCTAGGGGGAGTTGTGTCTGAATGGTTCATATGTCGTAGTTCTTCCCTAGGATTTGTATGATGAACATATTGCCTAGTCTTTATTGAGTTTGGACTTGTGCTTGAGTGTAGCAAGAAATCAAGCTTTTCAGAACATCTGGTTTTGTATCCGGAAGTTTCGTTCTGATCAGAACATCCGGTTTTATATCCGGAACATTCGATCTAATCGGAACTTCCAATGCAGCTTTCGGATGTTCCGATCAACTTTCAAGTTTGACCATGTGTTGATTGATGAACTCAAATTTGGTCAATTTGTCTCGTGAAAATTGTCTAGAAATTTCAGTGTGTTTGGGTAGGTGTCTCAGTTGTTCTGAGATGTTGTGCTCATGGTTGAGCTTTTGTTCTGGGAATTGGAGCTTTTGCAGTTTGTGATTGATTGCAAAGTCCAAAAGTTTAGAGTTAAAGGTTTTATTATTTTGTCTTGGTAAAAAATGATAGGATGAATTGTTTGGACTAACTTGGGTCAAGGAGAAAATCTTGTGCTTGCAACGCTTTGTTTGGTCGATTGTGTGCAGGTACGAGTTGGGTGCGGCGATGGTTCGGTCATATGGACCGGCATGATTTGGTTGGGGGATTTTGGTTTGATTTGGTTGGGGGATTTTGATTGGCTCAGAAATTGGATCGAAATCTCAGTTCTGGACTAATCTGCCTGTCACACAGCTGTGTCACCCAGCTGTGCCACTGGTGTGAGCTACTGCTGCTGCTTCGGATGTTCACTGTTTTGATCATAACTTTTGCATCCGAACTCGGAATTCAGTGATCTTAGACCCGTTTCGAAGCTATCGATGAGCTGCACATCACCAAGGACTTTTGGAGATTTTTCCGCTGAGCCAGCTGTGTCACACAGCTGTGTCACTGGTGTGAGACACTGCTGTTCCAGTTTTGTGGTATTTTGTCGAGTTATTTTTCACTGCATTTTCACTCTGATCATACTAGTCTTTATGTGACTGTGTATATGAAGGTTAAGTGAAAGAATTTTGAATTCGACATTCACCCCCCCTTGTCGGAAGCCACTGAGCCAACAAGTGGTATCAGAGCCCAGTCTCGCTTGTCTATAAGCTTTGACCGGCTTTGCAAGCCATGGCTTCCAATTCGAGTTCCTCTTTGGATTCTTTGAGTACGTGCTCCCTTGATTCTTTGGCCGATGATATGATTCGTGAGCTTTCTCTTCGGGAGCTCGGAAAGAGAGGAGGTTCCTCTTGTGATTTGTATGGGGGATTTGATCACTTGGTTTCTGGTTGCCCTCTTGAGAAGGATGAGAGGCTTGTGGCACTCTTTGAAGAGTTGGCCTCGGAGGATGATCATGATGCATGCGGGAATCTACCACTCGAGGATGATCTCTACATCAAGATGAGCAAGGTGAGCAAAGAGTTACTTGTGAATTCCTTTGTTGCTTGCTATAGGAAATGGTCTTCCTCTAAGTCCCTAGTGAAGTTTAAGAATGAAATGCTAGATGATATCACTAGGTCTTGGGATTCTTTATATGCTGAATACCAATTGGTTAAGTCAACTTCTTCCCTCCCATGTGGTATTTGTAAGTGGAGGGGGTAAAGAAAATGAAACCTTGAAAAATTCTCTAGCATGCTTGAAATCTGAAATTCAATCACTACAATCCAATGCGTCTATGTCATGTGACTCTTGTGTTGCCTTACATGATGAGATTGACAAGCTTAGAGTTGTGAATGATAAACTTGTTGCTAAGCTTGCTTGTACTAGTATTGAGATAGGCATTAGTGAGTCATTGGCTAGTCGTGATTGTGATTCTCTTACTAGCATGCTAAATGAAAATGAGAAGTTGAACTTGTCTTTCTCCACATGTGTTGATGAGCTAAAAATTGCTAATAATAAAAATAAAAATCTGGACTTGCTTTATTCCACATGTGTTGAGAGTCTAGAGAATGCTAGGACTGAGCTTGATCGTGCTAGAAAAGTTCATGATGATTGCTTAGCTTCTTTAGATGTTTCTTCTAGCCATGTTGATCATATTGCTATATCTCATGACATGATTGCATCTTCGATTTCTTGCACCTCTTGCATCTTGTTGAGAAAGGAAGTTGATGCTTTGAGGAGTGTGCGCAATGATATGAGCGCCAAGTCTTGTGACTCTTGTACTATTCTTCACTCCAAGATTGATGCTTTGAGAGTTGCACTTTCTTCTTTACAATCAAAGTGTGTTCCTTCTTGTGAGTCACGTGGTCTTGGCACCCGTGCCATTGCTTTAAGAGATGTTTCTTTGGCTAGTACTTCTTTTGATATTGCCCAAGGGTCATCTAGTGGCAAAGGTGCTTCTGTTTTGGATGGTACTCACAAGGAAAAGTATCATTGCACTTTTTGCAAGATAGATGGGCACATCGTGGAGTTTTGCTTTCGCCGTGCCAAGCGCACAAGGTGTGACCGTGTTCAAGCTAGAAACACACATCACCAATCTCATGGCATGTGTGCTTCTAACTCCAACACGAGCCTTTGTGGAGTCAGTGGTTCTTCTTGCTTGTCCCAAAGGACTTCTTACTTAAGTGAGAGTGGTACTTCATCCTCACAGACTTTGCCTCCTAGTAGGCCTCTCTACCACTGCTCATTTTGTGAGAAGGATGGGCATATTGCTGATTTCTGCTTTCGATGGATTCGAGAGAAGCATCATAGTCGTGCTCATGGCATTAGGGATTTTCAGTGACACCGTTTGTTGAGTGCCTCTAATGCACGCACGAGTGTTGAAACTTTTGATGGCTCAGATAGACGATGTGGTATTGGTTCTCGAGATTCTGTGGCTACCCATCGTGCTCAGTTGGAGTCTGTTCGTCATTCTTTTGGAAATGGTCCTTGTTTTCCCTTTCAAGGCGTTCCTCCTCGGCGAGACAGATTTAGGAAGAGGCGTGGGGTTTCTTCTTTGCTTGTTTTGCATGCTAACCGCACGCACGCTGTTCCTCCTTCCACACAAGTGTCTCAGTACTGGATTGCAAAGACTTTGCTTTCTAACCCCAGTACCTAGACACGTCGTATTGTGTCTACCGTGTAGGTACCAGGATGCGGGATGGAGAACATGAGCCTAATTGATCTTGATCTTCTTCCACACTTGATCAAGACATAAATAGTTTTCCAATCCCTCTTATGGCCTCAAAGAGGCTTGTACGACTTGGTTGAGTCTTCACCTACTTTGTGAGCTATTCTCTTATCCCCATATCATGTTTTTCAATGTATATATTGTGGACATGTTGTGCTTTCATGTTGGCTCATTTTTAGTCTCTTGGCATGTGTTATTCATGTTACATATCTTGTCATGCCATTCTTTACACACATCCACATATATTGTAGCATGTGTAGGGCTTCACTTATATCTATGCCATGCTACTGGTTTATTGTTACTTGTGGAGATGTGTGTTCTTATCCACCTGTCTGGCATGATTACTTCATGTTCATACTTTTAATTGATATCATGGTTTTGCCCTTGCTCATATGCTTAATGCTTCATCAATTGGAATTACATGTTGAATGTTGCCATGTATGTTTGTTCTTCCAATTGGTATTCATGAGTCATACCTTGTAGCTTGTTCCCATGATTGTTATGTTGCATGCATTATGGGGTTTTGCAGCTATAGGGTGTGTAGGGCATAGTATAGGTGGTTTGGTTGCTTCTCTTTTGCGATCAAGCGTGTGTTCATGAGTGTGTTTTTCTTCGACATGTTTCTCACTTCGTGTCTCTAGGTTGCTCCTTCTCCTCTGATACTCTATCTTTACCTTAGGATGTGTTGATGATTAGATGGTTGAGTCCTAAGGGTCTTGTGTGGGGAGTTGTGAGCTTTGTTAGTTGTGAGATTCGTTGACCTAGAGACCATGTGTTGTAGGAGTGTTTCTCCGATCGGTTGTGTGTTGCCACCTTCACTCCTTTCTCATCCTCTTCTTATCGCTAGCCTTATGATGTGAGGACAGTGAAGTGATTTCTTTTCCTCTTACAAGATTTCCAGTCGATCTTCATTTGAGATTTCTTTTGGGGCTGATGGGCTTGTATTGAGGGGGAGTTTTTGTCGTGCTTGTACCATATTGTATCATATTGCATCTTGCATCATGTATAATATATCATGGTTACAATTGGTACTATTAGAGCTTTGATTATTACCCATGGATGAAATGATGCTTTGATTGTTATTGCACCTTGTCATGCCATGATTCATTGTTTAGCTAGTCTTATCATGTCTTGACATGTGTGATTTAGTGATTTCTAGCTAGACTTGTTAAGAACTTACACTTCTAAAGGTATATTGTGGATCATGTGGCAATTTTGCTTCTTAGGTTGTCCTCTCATAGCCATGCTGAATCTTGAATGCTTAGTATGGCTTTGATAGTCACATGAATATAGAATTGAACTTTCAAACATCCTTTGGTTGAACCTTGCGCGACCGTGTGTGTGTGTGTAGTTTTTGCTTGCCATGTTTTTGCACGTCACAATTACACAATTGTCTTTCGGAATTGCCCTCTATTGTACTTTAGGGGGAACACGAAATTCATTGGAAGGGGTAGGCTTGCTTATTGTCGGATTGCCCACATATTTTGAGAACCGTCTTTACTAGTCACACTTGCACCAGTGTTTTTAAGAATTGCACCTACAAGTGGTATTAACAAAATTGCAAATGTGCAAATGTGGGGTGGCTACCCTAGGTATGCTCTAGCGTTGATGTTCTTTGTAAGTCTCTAGGTCCCATTGGAAAACGTAAGAGTTCTTCTAGAGTCATGTTGACTATCATTGCTACGCTTAGTATGATAGATGAAGCTTAGTTTTTTGAGGCTCTCTAGTTGCGATTTGCCATATGTGAAATCTATACATAATTCGAATATGAATCAATTGGCTTTATCTTGTGCTAGCTCTTTACTACCTCATAAATATCTTGACATGATTTGAGTAGCACATGTGTGCATGGCTTGGTTGCAATTTTATCAATGTTGTCAATCTTGGTAATTTTTAAATTGGTATCTTTTCCTTTGGATAATTCTCAATGCTCGCTAAAAAATTGAAAAATCAAAAATTTCCATTCCATTCCATGCATACATGCTTATTCTTGATATTCTATCATTGCATAGTCAAAGGGGGGAGGCGTGAAGTCCCTTGATGACTATAATGCCAAAGGGGGAGAAATAGTAGTATCAATCATACATTGACATGTTTTTGCAAGATAGGCATGTGTGTGCATTTTTGAACCTGATCTCAAATGGATTTTACTTTGTTCTGGAATAGATCATAGATATATAGATTATAGAAGTGAGGGGGAGTTTCATTGACATTCTTTTGCCTTCACTTGCATATTTGGATTCTACTCGTATTGACATTCTCTTGGCCCGATGCTTATTTTTTTCCTCTTTCTTATGTCTCTCCTTACATTCTTTAAGGGGGAGCAAAGAGCGAGTTTGTTCCCTTGATGCTTATATTGCCAAAGGGGGAGAATAATGTTTGGGAAAAATAATGTTAAATCAAGAAGATGGCAATTGTTGGGGAGAAGATTGAAATTATCCTTACTTGGCTTTTGGGTTCTTCTCTTTTGTTGCTTACTTGGCCATGTTCGAACTTTCTCTTTAATTTGGGCCAAGTATGATTTCTTGCAACTCGTTTGCTGTTCATCTTCAATCAACTCCATTTTCTTGACTCAATGTAATTTTAAAAGAGGGTTGGCAATATATTCATCAAGGGGGAGATTGTAGAACCTAAGGGGAGTTGTGTCCGAATGGTTCATATGCCATAGTGCTTCCCTAGGATTTGTATGATGAACATATTGCCTAGTCTTTATTGAGTTTGGACTTGTGCTTGAGTGTAGCAAGAAATCAAGCTTTTCAGAACATCCAGTTTTGTATCCGGAAGTTTCGTTCTGATCGGAACATCCGGTTTTATATCCGGAACATTCGATCTAATCGGAACTTCCAATGCAGCTTTCGGATGTTCCGATCAACTTTCAAGTTTGACCATGTGTTGATTGATGAACTCGAGTTTGGTCAATTTGTCTCGTGAAAATTGTCTAGAAATTCTAGTGTGTTTGGGTAGGTGTCTCGGTTGTTCTGAGATGTTGTGCTCATGGTTGAGCTTTTGTTCTGGGAATTGGAGCTTTTGCAGTTTGGGATTAATTGCAAAGTCTAAGAGTTTGGAGTTAAAGTTTTTATCCTTTTGTCTTGGTAAAAAATGATAGGATGAATTGTTTGGACTAACTTGGGTCAAGGAGAAAATCTTGTGCTTGCAACGCTTTGCTTGGTCTATTGTGTGCAGGTACGAGTTGGGTGCGGCGATGGTTCGGTCATATGGACCGGTGTGGCGTACTCGGTTTTGAGGCCAGATAAACCCCTGTGTTTATTATACCGGTCCCATGATCAGTAGCCGATACACACAAGTTAACCTGTATATCAGGATCATACACGCACTTATTAGAATATGAAAGATAGCCGATCCTCGGGATCAAATAATTATACCTTTAGCCCAACGGCTAAAATCCTGCAGCGGAAATCAAGCGGTGGTATGGCCCATCAATATGCTGTTCCCGACAGGCAACTGACTGGGGGTTCGCCCTAGCTTTCACGGATACTGACATTGCTTTCGAGCTGTCGACCGTTCTGTCTGGCCAAATCAACAAGCCAGGTGAGTACAATGAATGTACTCGTAAATTCTCCGGCAGGAAGTTTATCACAGATATATGCATGCACGGGTATATCAAGAATCGGGCTCTAACCTATGTCTCATGTTTTGCGGAAAGTAAGTTTGCATATAAAATATTTAAATAGATAGTAAAAGCAGATGTTGAAAACTGTCTCGGCTTTATCGAGACATGGCAGCTGATCATATCTTTCTTTATTCCTCCCGCTACAACGGGGAATTGTTCCTGCATTTTTCCGCTACAACGGAAATATCATAATCACCCGCTACAACGGGGAGTCTCTGCTCACCCGCTACGACGGGGATATTGGCGATTGCCCGCTACAACGGGAATCCCTTCTTCTCTCCTCCCGCTACGACGGGGAATCTTTCAGGTCACTCTACGAACAAGGTGGATCGCGTCCTTAAACCCATAACCCATTTTGGTTTTGAAATTCCCATCTACTATAGTGTGGCCCAACCAAGTTCGTCCATGACCGTGGACACGGCTATTCGAATAGTTTTAATACTCTGCAGAGGTTGTACGGCTTTACCCACACGATGTAGGTCGCCCTGGGTACACTATGCATCGTATACTACCAGAGCTAGTACAACGAGACTCTTCACCGGAGTAAACATAGCCATGAACCCACCAGAAGGACATGTCCCAAACCTAGCTTGAGTCAGTATCATCGCTACAAGGAGGTTGGTGTTCCAACTTTGTGGCGAACACGGCATTGCTCCAACGGAAACTGTTCTCTACAGAGGCTACAACCTCATCTGCATGATTCACACTGCCTACGGGTTCGTGCTAGTCTTAGACCGGGTACTAGGTCAAGTCCTTCCCATAAAGGACATGTGGATGTACGGTAAGACTTGGCCAAACGGCACTTAAGCTCGGTCCTTATGTGATCCGAGAGGGACTCCTCACCACGTCTGTAAACGGACCGCGAGAACCACGCCGGGTATTACCTCGCTGTTAACATTCTTCCTGCTTTCTCCCTTCATTTCCAACCCGGATCAAAATCTTCTCTATTTTGCTTTTAGGTTTTAGCAAAACCTCTTTTCGACAAAATATCCCACCCATGGATATACTACCTTCATACACCTTCGGACACGATGGTCCCTTTTCAAACTTTTCATCACATGAAATATGGGGTATTCCTTCCCTTTTTGAAAACCTACTTTTTCTACTGCAGGGCTAAGCCGAGTAAGTATATATATACTACCCTAGGTTTCCGTTAACTTTTCCGGAATATGTAGTCCTTAGGGTGACAAGGAGTTCAGTGTCGAACTAGGGTTTGCTAATCATCGGTCATAACTATACTACATAAAATAACGAGTTGTAAAACATAGCATGCATGTTTCGTAAGCAACATAATATTTAGTAAACATGGGATTCAACATGATCAAAGGCGAAGAGCTTGCTTGGCACTATTGGCCGGTTCTCGATCTTGAGATGGAGGCGTCCCTGGATCTTCCTTGCGAACGTACTTCACTCCGTCAACTACACGGTAAAAGCGTCAAATAAACGACCACGCATGGAAGATCCAAATAAAGCCCGAGAAATCATGATGTGCTTATGGAATGTTGTTGGCTTGAGGAGATTCTCGTGTGGTGTCATCGAGTCAGGGTTTTCAGGGAGCACTTGTTGATATTAGTTTCTAGGGTTTTGGGGATGCTTTGGTTTTACTTCGTGATTAATGTATAGAAGGCATTAGACATGGTTAGAAATGCTAGGTCAAAACTAACGAGATGCAGGGCGTCGATTAGGTTCCTTAGTTAGGCTGTAAATCACATGAAATGACAATACGTTCTCGAAGCTTGCTTAAGTCTGCTGACCCCTATTGAGAAGTTATTGGGAATTCCTAGTCCTTTGGGTTATTGCAGTTCTATAGAACTTCCAAAATATTCCATTCTCATACATTGGATATCCTGGAGATTTTATTAACAAGGCTTTTGGAGTGATATACTAAGGCATGGTCAATTGATGGACACATATATTTAGAGTTTTATCTTCCTTTTATGGTATTAATGCATGAAAGCTTTAAATTTCTAAATTCTACTAAACTTGATTCGCTTCATATTACTTTAAATGTTGTTAAGAAAAGATATTACAATGATAAAGGAATACATCTCATTTATTGTTTTAGGGTCAAAAAATCTAAGCTACAACACCTACCGAGCCAAAACTTTAGGTTTGATTCTTGATGGTGCTAAGAGAAAAGAAACACTTAATTTGAGCTACGCTCAGAAATATATATATGCTCATGACGGTTATACTTGAGTTGACTTCAAATTTGAATAAGTTCAAAGATTATGAAACTAATCTTGCTAGAGGGATTTTGGTTTTTCAGAAGATTTTAGGGAGAAGAATCGGGCGATTCGAAGTTAGGAGGGAGGAGATACCAGCTTTCGAAGCTTTGACAGAAGAGAGAAAGAGAGGGGAAAGGTTTTGTTGGTATAGACGGGGTGATGTCACAGGCATACTTTCTGGGATACGTCTTTGATGTATTGAAGGTGGTAATAGGAGGAGTCACAAGAGGAACGGTGTCTTCGGTTCAAGAAAACGGAAACGGGCGAGATACGGTTTTCCACCAGGAAAACTGTGGCGTACCCGGTTTTAGGGCCGGATACGTCTCCCGTGTTTACTGTACCGATCCCTGGATCAGTAGTCGGTACACACAAGAACTTGATAACATTCTCATACAATACCGAATATCTTACATAAATAAACCATTATGGTCTTTATTCAACAACAGGGCCGATTGGCCGAATAGAAAGTAGCAGCGGAAAAATGACAAAGCGCGATTATTGACCCATCAATATGCCATACCCGACAGGCAACTGACTGGGGAGAACGCCCTAGCTCTCGTGGTCGCTGATATCTTCCTCGGAGCATCACTCTCCTTTTTCATCTGGCCAAATCAACAAGCCAGGTGAGTACATTGAATGTACTCGCAAGCTTTTTCCCTCGAGGAAATAATACGGCATAGTTCATGCAAAGGGATATCTCAAAGGAGAGCTCTAACCTAGGTTTCATGTTGTGCGGAAATGTAAGTCTTTATTGTAAATAACAGTAATAGATTGAAAGCGAACTTTGTAAAACAACGATCCCCAACGTATCACATCGTCCTCCGTGGTAGCCCTTGCTACCTCTCCTTTATTTCCTCCGCGGGATAGCCGCGCTCATCACCGCTTACCCTTTCGGCTTCCGCTCACACCACCCCGGCAGTGTAGCTAGCCTTTTCTTCAGCAATTCCTAGCTACCAATCCGGGTAGCGTAAATTGCGCCCTGTGGACACATCATGCCCACGTCCTTAATCCCATTTCCCAGCTTTCACAACCAAAACATATTCTAACCAGTGTGTGGCCTTACCAGTTCATGTCCATGACCGAGGACGCGGCTATTCGAATAGTTTTTAACACTCTGCAGAGGTTGTACGGCTTTACCCACAAGATGTAGTTCCCCCTGGGCATGCTACCGGTCGCATGTGTCCAGGGTTTGTACAACGAGACCCTTCTCCCGTGTTCATGCCAGAGCCGGACTCGCTAGGAGGACTACCCGATCCTCTGCATCACGAATGACAGGGGTGGGACTCTCCCCCTTTGTGTCGGACCATGTTCCACGCACCTTGTAAGACCCTACTGAGCTTTGCCCCCACGATACGGTGAGACCCATGAAGAGCTTTTCCCCTACGCAGTCCCGTGGAGATCCTCTAGGGATCTACCGGATCCACTAGCACTTCAACCTAACTTCCCACGACTCCGGGCTCCGGCATTAGACGAGGTACCAGGTCCAGTCCTTCCCATAAAGGACATGTGGACGTACGGTGGGGAAACTGATTTAGCGGCACTTAGGTTCGGTCCTTAACTGATTCGAGCGGGACTCCATAACCAACCAACTCCACGGGTAGCGACCGGCTACCCGACTATTCCTTCCGCAAGTAGCAACCGGCTACTCTACATCCTCATAACACCCTTAGCATTCCCGCCCGAATCCAAAATCCTTCATCATTTCATGCGGGGTTTTCACAAACATTTCTTTTAAAAGATTTCCTCGGCATGTATAAACAAGCCGAGGTTTTGATCCCATATCCCTCCCGTACTTTGTAAACTTGTTTTAACTAGAGCAGGTCTAAGCACAGCTACTGCTTATATTCCTACTACCTTGCCGGTCGATCTCGACCGACTAACTAATCCTAGGGTTACAAAGGACGGATTCCAACCCTACGGCATATGCATCTACTCGGCATAACTTTACTAACATAAAATATCGGTGATAATAAAATAGCATGCAGGGTTTCGCAAACAAAATAATTAAACGTTGCAAATATGGGATTCGACATGTTCAAGGAGGGAAAGCTTGCCTGGCAGTTCCGGATCCTGTTCTTGCTCTGGACGTTGGGGCGACTCTGGGTCTTCCCGAGGCACGTACGGCACTCCCTTAACTACACGTCGAAGAAATTCCAAATAAGAGCGAATCAAAACAACTCCAGATGGAACTCGGAAAGCAGGCAGGGTAGAGGTGGTGAGGTGCAGGTGTCGTTAGGCTCGTCTCACTATTAGAGGTTACTAGACCTAGGTTACGAGAAGGAATTTTAAGCGGAACACATGCATAAAATGACGACGGGAATATCAGGGCTTAGGATTCCATTAACGAGGGATTTTAGAATCATATTACCTGTTGAGTCAGTTGGGTATTCTGGACTTGGGCAGAGTGGAAGTATTTTGCTTACACATGAAATAATAATACCTACAGCCTATGTAGATTACTATAGAAAGAATGTTTTAAACTAACCTCTACAGCTAATGCTTATGAAACTATTTTTAAATTTCAGAATTCCCTAAAGAATTGAGCTTGGGCTCCTACTGGAGGTTCCAGATCTTGGCTGCCTAAGAGGTGTACGCGCGATTTCTGGTTGCTACAAAGATAAGCCTGGAATTAATCCTTATTGAGCATTCTCTAAATAATTTCTATAGTTAAATTTCTTTTGAAACAAATATTTGCATTACTCCTAAACCTACTGGAACAAGCGAACCTCTAAAAGGAACAGCCAAATTTCCGAGTGGATTAGCTGACCAAAGCTCACTGTTTTAATTAATCTAAAGCAACCGAAACAGCCGGCTTTCAAACAACCTAATTGCGCTATTAAATGAACTAATGAGCTGATGCTTTAATTAGAATCGGCAGCTCGGTTGGCTACTGGAAATAACTGGGCTGCTTGGGCCAAGGCTACACGCCGGTCGGTACTAATCCTCTTACCTCCCCTACCTGCTTACTCCCTCCAGGCGGCGGCGGTGGGTGAACCTGCAGAAGCTTCTGGCGGCGGCGACTGGGGTATAGAGCGGCGGCAGCTAGGCTTGCTGGTGGCCGGGGGACTCGAGTCAAGGAGCAGCGGCTACCATAGTGCCTTCGGCTTGGGGCTTTGCGGCTCGGGTGCTGCTTGGGGATGGGAACGGCGGCAGGAATTGGAGTGGTCGGCGGCGGGGCTACAACCGGTAGCTCAGGGGAGAGTAGGGCTCGGGATTGAAGAGTCCTTGGGCCAAGCCGAGTGGGGGCTGGTTCAGGTGAGCTATAGGGGCGCGCCTCCGGTGCTTGTTTAGCTCTGGGCCTGATGCAGCTCGGTTTGCTAGGGAAACAGAGGAGGGGCTTGGGCGTGGGCTACTGCTGGGGAGAAGGCAGAGGAAAGCTAGGAGCTTGGTGATGGCTTGGCTAAGGGTTCCGGTGCCAATTTATAGCTGAAGCGAGCTCGGCTAGCTGGCCGGCGTGCTGTGCACCCGTGCTTGCCGATGGGACACGGCCGGGCTGCTTCCGAGGTTTAACAGCGAGGCACGAAGCTCGGGGAAGGTCGAGGGATGGTCGTGGCTGGCTGTGGTTAGCTGGACGACGCTGACTCAACGGATTCCTCGTCGACTCCGGCGTGCGGCGCGGTCTGGTGCTGTGGCGAGCTGGTGTTCGGGGATGGGACGGCTCGGAGAAACTCCGTGGCGGGCGGTGCGGCTTTGGCATCAGCGGGCGGCGCGGCGAGGCATCAGCGGGCGGCGCGCTGGGACGACGCGCGGCGCGGCGAGGGAAACTCCCGAGGCACAGCTGGCCGGGGCGAGCTGGACGACGATGATGCGACGGGTCAAGGAGAGAGGTGGCGCACCGGCCGAAGTTCTGGGTGAGTTGGACGACGCGGGCCGCGGCGGCCGGCGTGGCTTTGACAAAGCTGGCCGGCACTGGAGCAGTGCCAGAGTGCGGACGTGCGCACGCCGAGCGGCATCGACGCGTCTGGGCCTGCCTGGATGAGCGCGTGCGTGGCACTGGTGCCAGAGGAGGTCTATGCACGCGTACGAGAGAGCAGTGGAGATTGGCACTGGTTTCTATGGAGTCAAAAGGGTCTTCGTGGACTGGCAGGGAGGACTTGATATCTCAAGAGCTAAGGCCATGAGGTAGAAGACAAGGGTGGCTGTTGGTTTAGGTGTTCAGGAGCTATAGAAGTATTGGGGAACTTGCCTATACTGAAGGAGCTGCAATGTCTTGGCCGTTAGTGCTGGGCATGGCATGAGCTCCTACTGGAGGTGATGGGACGTGAGAGATTAGAAGGGTTGCAGTGCTGGACATGCTAGGGTACAGAGGAGTAGCTCTGTGCTTGGTTTGGTGTCCGGTCATTGAGATATTTGCTTGTCATTTCAAGCGGAGGGTTTATTTGGTCAACGTGTTCAATGGCTGCCAACCCCGATCTCTAAACATACATCGCTCATATCTTTATGTAATGGGATTCCTGGAATGGTAGAGACTGCTGTGTAATCATGGGTTACTGCGTAACGCTCCTTTTTATTTCCCGCGTTTACTAGTTATGTCTATGAATATTTTGGTACTACGCACTATTATTTTATGTTATACTCATGTTAAGAATGCTGCTAGGGTGTCTCACGATCACTCTCGGAATTTATGGAGAGGTCTAGGAGGTATGGCTATGCGAATAGGGTTTCGTCGGGAATAGAAATGAACTAGGGAGGAAGGGTTCAAGTCGAGGGGCTAGGGTTCCGGGGTACGGTAGGGCGGAGGGGAGTATGGTAGGTCTCCGGGATTCTCCTTCCCTCACTTGGGTACACTCCGGGATGAGTTGTCATAAGAGGTTTAGGGTTTACTGCGTGTGTGCGGGTCTAGGGTTTTCTCGGATTAGGGTTTAGACGGGAAGGAGGCATATACGTGTTATGCCGAGGGTAAGGAGAGGTCCGGACAGTTTGATCGTTTCCCAGAGTTCGGACCCTACTGGCGGATTTTGGCGATCTTCCCAGAATGAGGATTCTAGGGTTAGTGTATATGCGCGTACGACATACACGGTGTGCAAGACATGCTCATATAGGTTTCGGGTTGGTCCGATTTAATCTCGTGTGGCGTTAGGTGCTAGCCACACGTCGATGGCAACCAGGGTTTATAAGGGCTCGCGTTTAAGCATACTTGGGTTTGCCGAGACGGATCGACTTTAGGGTTAGCGATAGCAAGAGTTACCAGCCGCGGTAGAGTTACTGCCGGATAAGGTTTTAGGTTTCCGCGGTTAGGGAAGATATTGGTGGGGCACTGGAGTTTAACTAGGGTCACAGCACCTCGGTTCGGGTCTTTTGATCGTGAGCCGTGCTTAGGGGTTTTACTATTTGTCGAGTAGGACGACAACAGGGTTTTGGGTGTTTAGGGTGTATGGGTTTAAATCGGTACTAATCCCACTTAGGATGCACATGACTTCTAGTTTAACGCAAAAAGTTTTTGTAAGCCCTAACTTTCGGGTTTTAGAAAATCGAGGTGTGACAAACCTACCCCCCTTAAAGGGAATCTCGTCCCCGAGATTCAGACAGATTAGGAGAAAGAACGGAGTAAAGCAACAGGGTCTTTTGCTGCAGAGAGTTTTTACAAATCCACGCAGGTCCTTTGTCCAAATTATCTAGGCTACCCCCCCTTAAAGAAAAGGCTGTCGCCTTGACATTAGGGTTTTATTGACAACTTTCTCAGGATGTCACAATGCTTCGAAATACAAGGTTCTATGGTAAACATCGGGGATGCGTTCGTTGCTGTGTCCGGCTTTGTGCTCTTCCTTAGCGTCGATGGGGTTCGTGTGCTCCTCGCTGGAGTTCTTGGTACTTCTTGTCCGTAGCTTCAGGTGGTAGCGGAGTGTCTTTGGTGTTGACTTGCAGCAGATGCGTCTTGGAAGTGGAGTTCCGAGGCTTCTTAGGGCATTGACGGACGAAGTGTCCAAGTTCCCCGCAATAGTAACAGGTTCTATTCTTGGGGTTTTTGTTAGGGGCGGCGGAAGAATTAAGATGGATCGTGCTCTTCTGGAAATCTTGTTTGTCCCAGTTGTTGAGTTGATATGCTGGAGATGCTTCCCGTTGGTGTGGATGGCTGGCAACTTCAAAGGATTGTCTCTTCCCGTGATGAGATCGTTTGCCAAGGTTCTCCGGATCATGTTGCTTTTCATTTCTTCGTTTCCGGGTGTTGATTAGGTCATGGTGTTTATTTATGGCTGAGTCTACAAGGTCGCGGAGGGTGTTTGTTATTACGGGCTCCATAGGGCATTGTGCTGGAACGTGGTCGAGCGCCTCACAGAGGTAACAGGCGACTTGTCTCATCGGACATTCTTCATCCAGGTGGGTGGTGTCGCAGTTGGGGCAGTTGTCGGGGCATTGCGCCTGGAAGTGTCCTTTTTCACCGCATCGCTTGCAGGCCCGTCTGGTAGTTGGTATTTCGCTGAGGCACTCGCGAGCATAATGGCCAATTTCATCGCAACGGAAACATCTTTTGTTGGCTTTCTTATTATCATCCTCGAGTGGTTTATCCTTTCCTACCGGCTTTTGCTGGGAAGATAACTCCGTAGGTGGTGGCAAAGTTGCTTCCGGTGTTGGCTGGAATGGCTCGTAAGGGGAAGGGGGTGGATCCATACTTTGTACTGAGGGGATTTCTTTGCTTCGAATCATTGACGTGTCCATCCTGTACTTTTGTTTCCGGGTGTTAGTCGTCGTGCCAGGGAGAGAGGGAAGTAGCAATTAGCTAAGAGGGGAGTAGCAATTACATACGAGGGAAATAGCACGGGGTATTGGTATCGCACAAGAATTATCATCAAAGCATGACAATGTTGTTGTGGTTGGGGAATAACCCACCAAGACGCAATAAAACTGCGAGAAGAGCCAATATGGTACACACATATACCAGTGCCTAATGGCACTTAGCATACCCATACATCGTGCTTGAGGCACAGGGTTAAGTCTAGGTATAAGCAGCATTATAATAAAGCACATAAAACGACAAGAAGACCAACATGAAATTTGTCCATACGCCTAGGAGCGTATCAAGCAGGCGCACCTTAATACTGAAGGACAGGAAGGAGTTTTCTCGGGCAAGCATCAAACAAGAAAAACCTATAAAACTAGTGGCACAGAGGGGCTAATCCAACCTCAGGGTGCCTTGACTATTTGGCCTAGATTTGACGGGTAGCACGGGGCGGAGCTGTTCTGTTACGGGGATTTTCGTCCTCAAGGGAAGGGAAAGACTCTAGGAGTGTTGTTGTTCCTACGGTGGCGAAGGCCTCCTCCGGGTGTCATCACTCTTGGCAGTGGCATCTCGTTGGCTTCGGAAGCTTGTGCAGACGGTACTGAGGGGTTGCTGGGGCAAGGCGAGGAATCGAGGCTGTTGAGCGACATGATCCAGGAGTCCGCCAGCTGGGTAATCAAGTCATGCTGGGCGGCGATGTAGCGGTTGGCGTGGACCACTGCCGCGTCTTCTTCTTGCTGTGCGTCGGCGAACACGGCGGCTCCCTCAGGGGCACGAATGGGGTAGAGGAGATAAGCACGCTGGTTCGCGCCAGGAACCTGGTAGTGCAGGCGAGAGATTGCTTCCCATGCAGCCATTTGGATGGCCATCGGAGAAGTAGGTACGGTTTTCTCGATGAAGCGGAGGGGAAAAACTCGGTTGGTGGCGGCTGGGTAGACATGAACTTCTGCCCAGAATTCATGCAAGGAGCAGGAGGCACTCCCCAGGTACACACGGTACACGGGGCGTAGTGTTGCTCCAAGGATCTGCTGAGCCATGGACCAAAGAATAGCCGGAAATCCGGTGAATTCTGCGGCAATAGTTATTTGAAGTATGGCGCCACGGGACGACATGCTTATCAGGGAGGTTGGGCAGGAAAAGGGGCACTACGGCTAAGTATTTTGCCGGCGAAATTGAGTGCTTGGATGACCAAGGAGAAGTGGCACGAATGTGCCTCACAGGAGCAGAGATGGCGCTTCATATAGCCTCTCGGCAATATGGGGGTCAACGAGAGTTTCCAAGGAAGATTGTTTCGGGATACGTCGGAGGCTTGCGTCTCATCCGGTCGGTGGCTTTGGTCATAGAGAGGACAGGTGTCCTCTAGGACGTGATGACTGTCTACCTCCATAAATGTGGAATGGCTGAGGTGTCCTTGCCGTACCCTAGATTCGCGTTTTGAATGACGGGTGAGAGGGATTCGCGGAGAAGGGTAGACTGGAAAACATTTTTACTAACTGTTGACCGAGTAGGCCATTTTATTTAAGGTAGTAGTGTGAGTACGAAACAACACCTACGGGTGTGGCGTACTTCACATGGCATACATAGTAGCAGTACATCATACAGGAACACACACCATGCGTCTACATTTATTGGGTACATGCTAACTTAAGCCGACTAGCACGAAGAAATCCTACAAGCTTAATTCACGATCCGTACTTCATCATCTTCGGCAGGAATAACCTCCTCAGGGTCTTCTTCTTCTTCAGAGTCTATCTGAGCTGTCAGGCCACCATATGGCGTGGGACCTGGTATTCCATACACAGTTGGGGAGGTGCCTGCGGTAGACTGGTTCTTACTAGCTCTTGGGTTTCCATGATGGCGTTTTGGCGGGGCTGGGGTTCATTCATAACGAGAGTGTCCCGGGGTTCCGGAAGTGCTTCACTTGCATTTGCAGTCCTTTGCTGGCGGGTAGTGGCTAGTTTTAGTAGACCTTGCGTACGTTTTAATTCTTCCCGCACTTCGTTCATCTCCATCAGGAAGCAGTGCATCAGCGAATCTTGGGCCCTAATATATTGTGCCATGTTCACCACTGCAAGGTCTTCTTCTCCTTCTGGTTGGGTGTAATCGTGTAGTTCTGGTTCAGGTGGGTGCTGTGGAAGGTACCTGGTTGCCCTAAGGGTTGCTAGCTCTGGAATCTCATGGCGGAGCTGACCTAGTGCCTTGTAGGCGGCTAGATGAACGGCTTGAGTAGAGAACCAACTCTTTTCTCCCTCACATGTGTATGAGCGAATATCTCCTTGCCTTGCTCCAAAGACGAAAACTCTTGCCCAATACTCGGTTAGGGTTTCTGAAATCTTTTCCTTGTAGATATGGTATTCTGGGGGTGTCATGGCTCCACAGCGTACTAATGCCTCTCTAAGGAGTCGAACATATCCACCAGTGTTGGCGGCACAAGTCTCACCATATTTCTCTACAGGTGCCATCTGCAATTTTTAAAATCAGAACTGGGGTGAGTATAGATGTTCAGAAGTTGGTCAAGATAAGGTGATTACTAGAAAGGATGAGGATACCAGAAATTTACTCTTAAACTTTTATTTTGGCTTAAGAAAATACTCTTTGCTCGGATTCCTATCTAACGGCCGTACTAGCTAGGGTTTCCTACAGTCAGTATGGCTCTGATACCAAGCTGTGGCGTACCCGGTTTTAGGGCCGGATACGTCTCCCGTGTTTACTGTACCGATCCCTGGATCAGTAGTCGGTACACACAAGAACTTGATAACATTCTCATACAATACCGAATATCTTACATAAATAAACCATTATGGTCTTTATTCAACAACAGGGCCGATTGGCCGAATAGAAAGTAGCAGCGGAAAAATGACAAAGCGCGATTATTGACCCATCAATATGCCATACCCGACAGGCAACTGACTGGGGAGAACGCCCTAGCTCTCGTGGTCGCTGATATCTTCCTCGGAGCATCACTCTCCTTTTTCATCTGGCCAAATCAACAAGCCAGGTGAGTACATTGAATGTACTCGCAAGCTTTTTCCCTCGAGGAAATAATACGGCATAGTTCATGCAAAGGGATATCTCAAAGGAGAGCTCTAACCTAGGTTTCATGTTGTGCGGAAATGTAAGTCTTTATTGTAAATAACAGTAATAGATTGAAAGCGAACTTTGTAAAACAACGATCCCCAACGTATCACATCGTCCTCCGTGGTAGCCCTTGCTACCTCTCCTTTATTTCCTCCGCGGGATAGCCGCGCTCATCACCGCTTACCCTTTCGGCTTCCGCTCACACCACCCCGGCAGTGTAGCTAGCCTTTTCTTCAGCAATTCCTAGCTACCAATCCGGGTAGCGTAAATTGCGCCCTGTGGACACATCATGCCCACGTCCTTAATCCCATTTCCCAGCTTTCACAACCAAAACATATTCTAACCAGTGTGTGGCCTTACCAGTTCATGTCCATGACCGAGGACGCGGCTATTCGAATAGTTTTTAACACTCTGCAGAGGTTGTACGGCTTTACCCACAAGATGTAGTTCCCCCTGGGCATGCTACCGGTCGCATGTGTCCAGGGTTTGTACAACGAGACCCTTCTCCCGTGTTCATGCCAGAGCCGGACTCGCTAGGAGGACTACCCGATCCTCTGCATCACGAATGACAGGGGTGGGACTCTCCCCCTTTGTGTCGGACCATGTTCCACGCACCTTGTAAGACCCTACTGAGCTTTGCCCCCACGATACGGTGAGACCCATGAAGAGCTTTTCCCCTACGCAGTCCCGTGGAGATCCTCTAGGGATCTACCGGATCCACTAGCACTTCAACCTAACTTCCCACGACTCCGGGCTCCGGCATTAGACGAGGTACCAGGTCCAGTCCTTCCCATAAAGGACATGTGGACGTACGGTGGGGAAACTGATTTAGCGGCACTTAGGTTCGGTCCTTAACTGATTCGAGCGGGACTCCATAACCAACCAACTCCACGGGTAGCGACCGGCTACCCGACTATTCCTTCCGCAAGTAGCAACCGGCTACTCTACATCCTCATAACACCCTTAGCATTCCCGCCCGAATCCAAAATCCTTCATCATTTCATGCGGGGTTTTCACAAACATTTCTTTTAAAAGATTTCCTCGGCATGTATAAACAAGCCGAGGTTTTGATCCCATATCCCTCCCGTACTTTGTAAACTTGTTTTAACTAGAGCAGGTCTAAGCACAGCTACTGCTTATATTCCTACTACCTTGCCGGTCGATCTCGACCGACTAACTAATCCTAGGGTTACAAAGGACGGATTCCAACCCTACGGCATATGCATCTACTCGGCATAACTTTACTAACATAAAATATCGGTGATAATAAAATAGCATGCAGGGTTTCGCAAACAAAATAATTAAACGTTGCAAATATGGGATTCGACATGTTCAAGGAGGGAAAGCTTGCCTGGCAGTTCCGGATCCTGTTCTTGCTCTGGACGTTGGGGCGACTCTGGGTCTTCCCGAGGCACGTACGGCACTCCCTTAACTACACGTCGAAGAAATTCCAAATAAGAGCGAATCAAAACAACTCCAGATGGAACTCGGAAAGCAGGCAGGGTAGAGGTGGTGAGGTGCAGGTGTCGTTAGGCTCGTCTCACTATTAGAGGTTACTAGACCTAGGTTACGAGAAGGAATTTTAAGCGGAACACATGCATAAAATGACGACGGGAATATCAGGGCTTAGGATTCCATTAACGAGGGATTTTAGAATCATATTACCTGTTGAGTCAGTTGGGTATTCTGGACTTGGGCAGAGTGGAAGTATTTTGCTTACACATGAAATAATAATACCTACAGCCTATGTAGATTACTATAGAAAGAATGTTTTAAACTAACCTCTACAGCTAATGCTTATGAAACTATTTTTAAATTTCAGAATTCCCTAAAGAATTGAGCTTGGGCTCCTACTGGAGGTTCCAGATCTTGGCTGCCTAAGAGGTGTACGCGCGATTTCTGGTTGCTACAAAGATAAGCCTGGAATTAATCCTTATTGAGCATTCTCTAAATAATTTCTATAGTTAAATTTCTTTTGAAACAAATATTTGCATTACTCCTAAACCTACTGGAACAAGCGAACCTCTAAAAGGAACAGCCAAATTTCCGAGTGGATTAGCTGACCAAAGCTCACTGTTTTAATTAATCTAAAGCAACCGAAACAGCCGGCTTTCAAACAACCTAATTGCGCTATTAAATGAACTAATGAGCTGATGCTTTAATTAGAATCGGCAGCTCGGTTGGCTACTGGAAATAACTGGGCTGCTTGGGCCAAGGCTACACGCCGGTCGGTACTAATCCTCTTACCTCCCCTACCTGCTTACTCCCTCCAGGCGGCGGCGGTGGGTGAACCTGCAGAAGCTTCTGGCGGCGGCGACTGGGGTATAGAGCGGCGGCAGCTAGGCTTGCTGGTGGCCGGGGGACTCGAGTCAAGGAGCAGCGGCTACCATAGTGCCTTCGGCTTGGGGCTTTGCGGCTCGGGTGCTGCTTGGGGATGGGAACGGCGGCAGGAATTGGAGTGGTCGGCGGCGGGGCTACAACCGGTAGCTCAGGGGAGAGTAGGGCTCGGGATTGAAGAGTCCTTGGGCCAAGCCGAGTGGGGGCTGGTTCAGGTGAGCTATAGGGGCGCGCCTCCGGTGCTTGTTTAGCTCTGGGCCTGATGCAGCTCGGTTTGCTAGGGAAACAGAGGAGGGGCTTGGGCGTGGGCTACTGCTGGGGAGAAGGCAGAGGAAAGCTAGGAGCTTGGTGATGGCTTGGCTAAGGGTTCCGGTGCCAATTTATAGCTGAAGCGAGCTCGGCTAGCTGGCCGGCGTGCTGTGCACCCGTGCTTGCCGATGGGACACGGCCGGGCTGCTTCCGAGGTTTAACAGCGAGGCACGAAGCTCGGGGAAGGTCGAGGGATGGTCGTGGCTGGCTGTGGTTAGCTGGACGACGCTGACTCAACGGATTCCTCGTCGACTCCGGCGTGCGGCGCGGTCTGGTGCTGTGGCGAGCTGGTGTTCGGGGATGGGACGGCTCGGAGAAACTCCGTGGCGGGCGGTGCGGCTTTGGCATCAGCGGGCGGCGCGGCGAGGCATCAGCGGGCGGCGCGCTGGGACGACGCGCGGCGCGGCGAGGGAAACTCCCGAGGCACAGCTGGCCGGGGCGAGCTGGACGACGATGATGCGACGGGTCAAGGAGAGAGGTGGCGCACCGGCCGAAGTTCTGGGTGAGTTGGACGACGCGGGCCGCGGCGGCCGGCGTGGCTTTGACAAAGCTGGCCGGCACTGGAGCAGTGCCAGAGTGCGGACGTGCGCACGCCGAGCGGCATCGACGCGTCTGGGCCTGCCTGGATGAGCGCGTGCGTGGCACTGGTGCCAGAGGAGGTCTATGCACGCGTACGAGAGAGCAGTGGAGATTGGCACTGGTTTCTATGGAGTCAAAAGGGTCTTCGTGGACTGGCAGGGAGGACTTGATATCTCAAGAGCTAAGGCCATGAGGTAGAAGACAAGGGTGGCTGTTGGTTTAGGTGTTCAGGAGCTATAGAAGTATTGGGGAACTTGCCTATACTGAAGGAGCTGCAATGTCTTGGCCGTTAGTGCTGGGCATGGCATGAGCTCCTACTGGAGGTGATGGGACGTGAGAGATTAGAAGGGTTGCAGTGCTGGACATGCTAGGGTACAGAGGAGTAGCTCTGTGCTTGGTTTGGTGTCCGGTCATTGAGATATTTGCTTGTCATTTCAAGCGGAGGGTTTATTTGGTCAACGTGTTCAATGGCTGCCAACCCCGATCTCTAAACATACATCGCTCATATCTTTATGTAATGGGATTCCTGGAATGGTAGAGACTGCTGTGTAATCATGGGTTACTGCGTAACGCTCCTTTTTATTTCCCGCGTTTACTAGTTATGTCTATGAATATTTTGGTACTACGCACTATTATTTTATGTTATACTCATGTTAAGAATGCTGCTAGGGTGTCTCACGATCACTCTCGGAATTTATGGAGAGGTCTAGGAGGTATGGCTATGCGAATAGGGTTTCGTCGGGAATAGAAATGAACTAGGGAGGAAGGGTTCAAGTCGAGGGGCTAGGGTTCCGGGGTACGGTAGGGCGGAGGGGAGTATGGTAGGTCTCCGGGATTCTCCTTCCCTCACTTGGGTACACTCCGGGATGAGTTGTCATAAGAGGTTTAGGGTTTACTGCGTGTGTGCGGGTCTAGGGTTTTCTCGGATTAGGGTTTAGACGGGAAGGAGGCATATACGTGTTATGCCGAGGGTAAGGAGAGGTCCGGACAGTTTGATCGTTTCCCAGAGTTCGGACCCTACTGGCGGATTTTGGCGATCTTCCCAGAATGAGGATTCTAGGGTTAGTGTATATGCGCGTACGACATACACGGTGTGCAAGACATGCTCATATAGGTTTCGGGTTGGTCCGATTTAATCTCGTGTGGCGTTAGGTGCTAGCCACACGTCGATGGCAACCAGGGTTTATAAGGGCTCGCGTTTAAGCATACTTGGGTTTGCCGAGACGGATCGACTTTAGGGTTAGCGATAGCAAGAGTTACCAGCCGCGGTAGAGTTACTGCCGGATAAGGTTTTAGGTTTCCGCGGTTAGGGAAGATATTGGTGGGGCACTGGAGTTTAACTAGGGTCACAGCACCTCGGTTCGGGTCTTTTGATCGTGAGCCGTGCTTAGGGGTTTTACTATTTGTCGAGTAGGACGACAACAGGGTTTTGGGTGTTTAGGGTGTATGGGTTTAAATCGGTACTAATCCCACTTAGGATGCACATGACTTCTAGTTTAACGCAAAAAGTTTTTGTAAGCCCTAACTTTCGGGTTTTAGAAAATCGAGGTGTGACAAAAACGTAGATGGCAAGGAAATCAGAGAACTCAGAAACCGTGTCCTGGGATTCCCGTGTCCCCTCAAATGGACGGGCTGACTGCCGGTGAGGTTAGAGTCAAATGGTATTAACCGTTTTAGGCATGCAATTAGACGGGCGGTTAACTGTTAAAAGCGCATGAGTTAACTAGGGTTAAGCGGGGTTAGACGACCGCACCGCGGTGCTTACCCCCCATGTCTAGTGGTTGTGCTGTGGTCATCATCAGTAGCTGAGCGGCGGCGGCGGCGGTATCTCCAGTGGCGACTGAGGCAGCAGCGAGGCTGGTTGGAGCTGGGCCAGGGTATGTGGTGATTGGGCTGGTGGGGGTGGACACCGGGCTCGGAGGCGACCGTGGAGATGTCCCGAGTGGCGGGGGAGGGCGGCGAAGAGGGGATAGGGAGGAGGTCTCTAGACAAGTGCTGGCGCCCTAGCTAGCCAAGGAGGTTTGCGGCAAGGAGGGATCTCTCGGGCGGGTGATGTCCGGTGAAGAAGAAGGTGGAGAGAGGGAGCTCGGGTTCAAGAGGAACGGGGCACAGAGCGAGTAGCTCGGATCTCACAGGAGCAGAGATGGGGTTGGGGAGAGGGAGATGGGGGGATGAGCTCGAGTTTGCTTGCTGAAGGAGGATACGAAGGAGCGGGTCGCTAGGCACCGGCGGCAGAGGGAGTCAGCGGCCTCGTCGAATGGGGTGGCGGCGTGGGTTGGAATCCAAAAGGAGGCGGCGCAGCGGCAAGGTGGGAGTAGCCGTGAGTTGCCGCGGCAGGGCAAGGTGGCAGCGGCAGTTGCCGCGAGTTGCCACGGCAGGAGCAAGGCGACAGCGGCAGCAGCCATGAGCTGCCGCGGTGGGGTGCTCGGCTGGCTGTGGTAGAGTTCATGGCCGGAGTTGAAGGGGGATTTGAGCTCGGATCTGGAGGAGCCGTGGGGAACGGGAGACTCAGCCGGCAGTGGGGTTGCTGAACGGAGCGGCCAGGCTGGTGCTGGAGCTGCCGAGGAGAACTAAGGTGGTAGCTCGGCTGGCTTGGGGAGGTAGAAGAAAATGGGGTGGAAGGAGGAGCTGCTGGTGTATGGAGGTAGTAGGGAGAAGAGTTGCTCGCTATTGGGGAAGAGAGTGAGCTCGTTTTGGGAAGAAGGAAAGAGCATTGGAGCTCAGGAGACAACTTGGCTTGGTCTTAAAGAACCAGAGAAGGGACGAAGATGGGGGAAAGGAGCATGCGGCCAGAACTGCAGTGGAGCAAGGCTAAAGATATCGTGCGGCGATAGTGTCCAAGTCAGGCACAGCTTGCTGTTGCGTGCTGTAATTTGGTGCTTGGCTGCTATGGGGTTTGGTGTGCAGGGGTAATAAATAGGTGCTTGGGTATGGATGTACCCAGGAGTAGATGAGGTAGGCATAAAGAAAAAGAAGTAGGGGAGCCGCACTGTACAGCACAGGGGAGAGTAAAGGGAGTTGGCACCATCCTCTGTAGCTACGCATGGAATTGGACACCTATTCCTGCTAGGGGGAACAGTGCACGGCATGGGGAGAGTGAGTGGAGTGGATGGAGGAAGAAGAAGTGAGCTAGGGGTTGAGCTGCCATGTGGGTTCGGGTCCACGTGGCAATGAGAGAGGAAGTAGTCGGTTGGTACACACTAAGTACTCTTTGCAAAGAGAAGGTGAAATTTTCAGCAGGGAAGAGTAGGAGGTGTACGGGAATTTCTCCTGAACTTTGGGAGAGGAATTTTATCCAAAGGGTACGTTGCAAATATCTTGGGATTTTTGCACGGGAGGTACAAGAATTATTTTCTAAACTTGCCAGATTGAGTTTGAGGCACTGAGGACTCAATAGATAGAGATAATGCGAACAAGGGGCGGCAGAGTTAAGGTTTTAATGTATACTGTGTGGGTTTGCATATATGCACCGATACCGGGAAATGGAATCACGAATTTTTGGCCCAAGAAGCTTCCCGGGGAGAGAAAGAACCCTGGAATAATTAGAGTCTTGGATGCCTTCTTTTGTCGAAAGGGACAAATTAGGACTCGGAGTGTATGTGCCCATATACACTTGGGAAATCTAGCATATATATATGATGGCGATGAAGTTAGATTAGACATAGGAGGTTGTGGAGGGCGAGGGTTTTGGGAAAATATCACCGGTATTCTCATATATACGCATAGGATGGTAGCAGAGCCGAACGGGAAATTTAGGGTTCTAATTCGTAGCTTGGAAGAATGGATTAGGGTTTTGCGTATGTGCGCATACATAAAAGCAGTCTATATGTGCACATACTCATGATAGGACATGGTGAAATAGTTGGTAGAATATCAAGTCATTCGGAAAAGGTTCATGACATATATATGTTTAAGTTTCGCAAAAGTACCGTGTGGGTACTTAGCTGTAGATGGTGGTCTAGGTTGCACCGGCTAGACAAAAGAGAAAGGGATGCCGAAGGTGTGTTAGTGGCGGAAATGCAAGGGTGGTTAGCCACGTAGGGAGACAAGGTGTAAAGCAAAGTTTATATACCTTGCCGGACAGAGCTTCGACAAAGTAGAGATTAAGGAAATAGGAACAGAGGTGGAAGATCTTGGTTTGACTCACTTTAGGGTTTAGCAGAAACATGCTTTAATTAACAGTTTTACTCTGGTGTATTTTAACTGACATTATTAGCGAAAAAGTTTTTGTTGGCCCTAATTTTTAGGTTTCGGAAAATCAGGGTGTTATAACTGGCATGATAGCTTGGAGAGCTGAGATACGGTCAAGGAGGTGGCGATGACATCCTGCGGCTTAAAAGCATGTACGCGGAGGACAAAGAAGCGGTTGGAGCCAAGTCGTGAAGACCAAGTTGAGTCTTGAGAGCGTTTTGGGAAAAACGCCAAATCCACCAAGAAGCTTTTCAAGAAACCACGGCAGAGGCGCCCGAGGAAGCGGTTTAGGGATTGCTTAGGGTGGAAGGAAAATCGGATAGTGGCTAAACTAGCTAGATGCTTTGTGATGCATGCTAGTTAGGTTAGGCCCATAGGGCATTAAGGCCTAAGTGGTGAGGGTGTTTGTCCCTCCCACTATAAATAGGTGTCAAGGGGGTGCTTACCTCTTTGAGCCCCTTGTTATCACTTTGAAAACCCTAGGAGAGGGAGAACTGCACTAGAGAGTGCTTTGGCCTAATCATGAGAGGCTTTTAAACCCAAGAAAACCTACGAAAATTCAATACAAAAAAATTTCTCCAATCCCTATGTGTTCTTGAGTTATCTCCTTCATTAGCTCTTTTGAATTTTCATTTTCTTATTTTCTCCTATGGATTGATCTGTGGTATGGTAAATAAATTATAGGAAGATCATCCCCATACTGATTCCATCCAAGCATACCCAAGGATTCAATCCTTTTCTTCTCTATTTTGAGTTTTCTTGGAAAACAAGCAAGAAATGAGATTTTCATGATTAATCTTTGTAGGTGGTTTGATGCTGTGATTTGGGGCTTGGAATAGGTTATTGGGACATGTGAGATGACACCATATTGATTTGAGATCAAGATTCCTCACGAGCTTCCTTTCCCTTCAAAATTCATCTTTTTCTCACTTCTAGGGCTGATTGGAGAAAAGAAGGTAAAAATCTTGACTTGAGAAGTTTTTATGGAGATCAACACTTGATTTAGACTCACAAGATCTTCCTACGTCTCTCTGCCAAATTTGGTTTGATTTGGTTGGGGGATTTTGAATTGGCTCAGAAATTGGATCGAAATCTCAGTTCTGGACTAATCTACCTGTCACACAGCTGTCACCTAGCTGTGTCACCCAGCTGTGACACTCAGCTATGTCACACAGCTGTGTCACCCAGCTGTGCCACTGGTGTGAGCTACTGCTGCTGCTTCGGACGTTCACTGTTTTGATCATAACTTTTGCGTCCAAACTCGGAATTCAGTGATCTTGGACTTTTTTCGAAGCTATCGATGAGCTCCACATCACCAATGAATTTTGGAGATTTTTCCACCGAGCCAGCTGTGTCACACAGCTGTGTCACTGGTGTGAGACACTGCTGTTCCAGTTTTGCGGTATTTTGTCGAGTTATTTTCTGTTGTATTTTTATTCTGATCATACTAGTCTTTATGTGACTGTGTATGTGAAGGTTAAGTGAAATTTTTTTGAATTCGACATTCACCCCCCCTCGTCGGAAGCCACTGATCCAACAAATTTTAAACATCTTTTCTGGACATTTTTAATGCATCGAGATATTATTATTTTCTTACATCATTCTCTACAGATTTAATGTTACGTTAAACATTTCAAAACAATTTTAAAATTGATAACCTCCTTAAGCTTGGCTTTAGAATATTATATTTCACAGAATATTCTTACACATAATATCTGGACATTTTTAACACACCGCATTTTTATTTTCAAACATCATTAATTTTCTACATATTTTATATTACCTTAAACATTTTTTAAATGTTTAATATCATTCTAATATCATATTTTATATTACCTTAAACATGGCTTTAAAAATTATATTTTATATTTAGATGTTAAAAATATTATCTGGACATTTTAACGCATTGATATATTATTGTCTTACAACTTTTTAATTTACCACTATAAAATAATTTTAATAATTGTAACCATTAGACGGTCACATTTTAAATGCTAACAATATTTTATTTCACGTACTCATTTTTTGTCACATTTAGTTTGTACACTACTTACATCATGCTAGTTTGTGTCAAATAAATTTAACTCCTACGTCTTTAATAGGTACCTATCGAAACCACTCGACGTATGACATAAATAACGTAGAATAATAGTGCCATCCGTTGCACCAAATTGGCTAAATATGATATCACTTAACTAACTTTAAGCTAATCAATTAACTAATCACAGACTTGCATTCAACATAGATTTACCTTTCTTTGAAGATTACCACAAGATCTATAATTTGTTTAACTTCTCTATGAGCTCCCTAAAGCTTCCAAATCCACTGCAAAACTCCATTTCATACTCTTCTTCATCTCATTTCTTCTCGGTTTCCTCTCTTTTCTACATGCACTAGACAACATGTCAAATAAGATAGCTGGCTGTCGAGGCACATGTGCATCGGGCCGCACGTGGTCGCACACCTAGGGCACAACGGACGAGCTAGCCGAGGCGACAAATGCACGGGTGGGTATCGCGGGCCTTGGGCGCAACGCCGCATCGCGGGCCATATGCACAACAGCAGGTCGCGAGCCCCACCCGCAGGGCCAGGCCTATCGCAGGCAGCATGTGGTCCGGCTCCACGTCGCGGTCTGCAAGAGCGATTTTCACGCGTCGTGCTTGGGGGCGCAATATAGACACGTGTCGGATGCCCAGCTCGTCGTGGAGACAAATCTGATGTTCTTCTTGCAGGGGACTATTTCTGGCATTAAAACTCCGGGGGAGGGCAATTTTGGCTTTTTTTCCCTTGAGAGCCTTCTCCTCTTCCGTACCTCTATATTAATTTGAGATAGCAATAAATATATATAATATAGTAGTGGCGAAAATTATCTTTTTTCAATATTGATGGTTCTGGTATTCTTAATTTTAGGGATATATGTTTTTTCTTAGTCTTTCCGTAACTAAGAGAAAACAAGTTTCTTTCCTTTTACTCTCTTGTGTGCACATAAAAAATCATATGTGACATAACTAGAAGAAGACTAAACTCACACAGTTGAAGATGCCTTTATCACTGGTGTCATGGAGCGCCACGTTACTGATGTGTGGGGCAATGGTTGTATGGACCCAGTTGGCCAGACATGCCTATTGTGAAAGGTAATGTGGATCCTCTTAATTGTTGCGGAGGAGAATGTTTGTTTGATATCTGTAGTCGGTTATCATGTGCTGCGGTAGATCATCTATAAAAACATGATTATTTGTCTTTAGCCTCCTCTCCGCTCTCCTGCAAGCTTGTTCGTCTTCTCCACTGAGTTTTGAGCGCCCCTCTGCCTTGAAGCATCACCAGACGGGCCTTTGCGAGTTTGCCTGGTACCTGTCGATATCAAAGACCTCAAAAACTCGTGTGTCCAGCCCGTTGATGGATTAGTTACATCCTCTACCATTGCTATGATTTTGGACTTGTTAAATCGAGGTTTCAGTCCTTGTTTGGACTATTAGGACGTCTACAGTGTTTAGAGGCAGTTCAGCCTCTAAGCTGAATCTCACGTACTTAGCACAAAATCCTACTGTGTTCGAGGATTTTGTAGCATCTAATGTAGACCCCAGGGTCCAATAAAAAATGCAAGGGCCTCAACCGATTTCCCATTCTTCTGTACTGCCACACTAATTCCCCAGTCTTCTCTTCTCTCATACCCAATCTCCTCCTGCTCATCCATTGTACCAAACCCCGATGCCACGCTCCTTTCGATCTGGCGAGGGCAGCGAGGAGGCATGGCAGGGACGACGCCGCGGTGGCTGTGCACGGGCTTGTCATCGTGCAGGTCGACTGTGAAGCATGAACCTCGTAGGCGCCCAGGCTGCCGATGCAAGACAAGCTCACGGGCGACGCGTTGTCGTCGTTCACTCGTCCAGATCCAAATGACACAGGAGGAGCTCACAGGCACATCATTTTTTATTCTGAGATTTCCTTGCGTTCTTGACTTCTTGTATGCTCCGCAAGTCCATATGCACATATTGTTACCTTCTTGTCACATGCTTGTTAGATTTTCTTTTGTTTTTGGATCCGGCAATGAGTTACTTCATTTGATTCTTCTTCAATTCATTTCCTAGCAACTCCAATCATGCGAAAGTTCCATATGCTCCAGTTGTTAGTTTGGATTTCGGGTCTGAGAATAATTTTGGTACGTCCTCCTTTTTCCCCCCAAATGCATGCGAGGTCGCCATGATTCGTCCGACCCCGCCGCACGAGCGCGCCTGGTGGTGAACCTCTAGCCAAAGCAGCGCGTGAGCGTAACAACTAATACCTGATGAGCAGGGCCCTTCCATTATTTTAGCCCGTAGAGGCAGCCTCAGGTTAGAGGCGGCGCAAGCATTTTCGCTTAGAGTCCGGATGTTGCAGCGTTTGGAGACTGCCTCTACGAGGGGAGTGCGCGCTTAGAGCCAGCCTAGAAGCCTAAAAGGCACGCTGTGGATGCCCTTATACTGCGAGCTTAACTGCAGAACAGCAAGAATTCTAGGCCCACTAAGCTAGCTCCCACGTGTATTGGTGTATTGGTTAAAGAGGTATATGTCCGAGCACCTGTACTCTAATCTCACTTGTCCAACAATCCTAGACCCGCTAAATCGATATTTCGGCCTTAGATAGTTGGACTATTATCTCACTTATCCGACAATCCTAGACCTGCTAAATCAGTATTTCAGTCTTAGGTAGTTGGACTATTATACCAGAAGCTCAACCGCAGAGCACCGGCCTTATGAAGTGTTTTAAACCCTCCTTTTCAAAAGCTAGCCTTATATGAAGTCTGATGAGAACGTGACCTCTTTGAATATGATCATATATGTTGTTCTACAAGTACCAATTGTGAATTATCAAGTGAGCACATTTCTAAGGGTGGATTTTAATATTATGAACAATATGGTACTACATAAAACTTGTAATGTTATTACATTTAGATTTAGAGGACATAATGATCATGGAGAGGGAGAATGGACCAACAAGGTGATGATCAAGCTACTTGGAGCTACTAAATTGCAAAGGTCAAGACATGAAGATAATGATGTCTTAACTATCGACTATAAGACATATCAGCCACCATGAGTAAGTATCGCATGGCTGAAACTCATGTCTTGCTGATTTCAGTCATCCAGTCTTGGTAAAATTCACAAGGTGATGCGCCACCACCTATTGAGCCAGGCCCATGTAATAGCATCTCAAATTAGAGTTAGTCCTAGTAGAGGAGGCCACCTTGGGCACCACCCTAGTTCCCCCTCCTATATATACAGTTGCACCCCATAGAGTTTTAGATGGGTTATGTTTAGTTCGAGTTAGCCATTGTTGTAGCTTCATGTAATCTCTTGTTCAGCGAGAGCAACAATTGTACCGCTATCAGAAACCCAACCTTTTAGTACTCCAATCCTATCTGTAATTTCATATTGTTTTTTATCTGTTCTTGCTTGTTTTTTATTGCTCGTAAGAATTGATCTTCGTGACCAGGCCAATTGTGTTTCTTGCAAGGTCAATAACGACTTCGGAGTTGGTTTAGCAACTGCGTGGTACAACGATCATCGTACAGTTATAGCCGAGTAATGAGAGTCGCCTCCACAAATCGATAGCTATCGTCTCACCAGAAAAATTGAGACACCCTTTTGTCACATCAAAGTCTTGGACCCCCTTGGCCAAAAGACTAGCCCTATAAAAAGTGCATGGGATCAGAGGGAGAGTCACCTGCGTACAACGCGTCTACGCGACTTCTAGCTCCGATTTTACCAAAAGAGACGACTCCCCATGAAGACACAACGATCTTTTCTCTCTTCCTCTTCTCTCGCTCATGTCAGCAATAATCCTATGTGGCAAGACGAAGAGTCAACCAAAGCCATGCCTTTGAAGACACCCATATCAGCTGCGATCTGCCTCCTTCCACAACAGATATGGGACTATCCCAACATCTAGGACTATCACCTCCTCTTTTTTGACCTTCTTGGTGCATTCATATACTTCTTCCTCCCCCTCCCCTACTCTCAATCTGTCCCTCCCACCTCCCATTATGCCTGGTGCCTTCTCCTTTCATGCCCACTCTTCCACCTTTGACATCCCCAGAGGGTTCCACCCTCCCAAGCGCTATATTATTGTGACTGGTAGGGTAGGGTTTAGTGGTTCAAAGATCACATTGAGTAACAGGCAAGTGTACTACAAAGAGGGGAGTAAGTTGACATCTATTGTAGACTTCTCTCATGCTCACTGGGATCCAATTTCTACATCTCTAGAATCCCCTAAGTTCTCTTTACACAAATTTTTAATGTGCCCGGAGGATTCAGACCGGTTGGTTGGAGCCTTCGATATGTATATGTGTTGAGTTCTTTGCTAGTCCGGAGCCACCGAATGATGCTGGCTTGGACTCTCCAATGTATTGTTTGGCTTCTGTCTAGAAGCGTTGCATCTATCTAGATCCACCAAGTGTCTTTGATCCGGAGCATCTGAAGTCTTTCTAGTCTTCTGTCCATAAGCGCTTCTTGCATCCAAAGCATCCGATGTTATGGTCAGATCCTTTGGAGGTGTCCAATGTCTCTACCCAGACAAGTTTTCTTTGCCCAATGGATCCGAGGATTCCTGTTGGAACCCCCGATTAAAGTCCAGAGAGTTTTGATCCTTCACTAGGTTACAACGTAAACATGGTGGAAAACTTCTTCACTAGGTGGGAAAACATGGCGCACGACCTCAAGGGCCCTAAGTTTCGAGCTACTTCTGCACAACATTGTCAAGCCCCGCTCGAGGTTGATCAGACCATCTGAATTTATGGCTCTAAGATGAAGATGCAGAGTTTGAAGGGATTAAGATGCAATCAATAGCCAATTAGTCATGGATGTGTTGGGGGTGGTGGGCATGAAAATCAAGGGCGTTAGATGAATTTCCTTTATAAAATCATATAATTCATGTATGTATATTATGGTGTTGAAAACTAGTCATAAGAGAGATCTCAGGCTGGCGCATGAGTGCCATAAATAATGTGGGATTTCTACTCTCACAATATCTCTCACACAAAGAATAGCAGAGCCAATGCAACCAAGACTAGCTAAAACAAAGTTTCAGTATGTAGCGCAGGGACACGGTCATGATTACGTTCAACAATCGTGGCCGGAGGAGGTGGTACGGTGTAGCGTAGGAGGCAGGGATGAAGGCGACGGTAAAGAGGAGGCATTGATGTGTGATTCGCTCGCATATTTGGCAGCATAGTGGGAGCAAAGGCATGAAAAAGGAGGTTTGGGATACTAGGCTTGGCTAGCCCTGGGGTTTCTTTCCGTAGGTTGATCTAGTTTAGCCTTTGATCTCATTTCTCCTAGAACAAGGGATTTCCTCTCCAGGTTCAAAGCTGGGTGGGTTGTCCGCTCACCATGAAAAAGGAAGGATGATATTTGTGTTGGCTATCAAACGAAGCAAAACATCATAAGCCTCGACGAATTCATCTTCGGTTCTTTCTTCACTTCATGCTGCTCTATTGCTATGCTTCTTCACTCACTCCTCGAGCTTGTTGCGGGAGGTGGCGGAGGGCATTTGCCGGGACAGTGTGAAGATTGCCCAAATGTTAGGGTACTCTGGGCAACAATGGCAAAGGTAGGAGTAGGGGGCAGGGGCAATGATGCTTTGAGCTTGCAGCAAGCCTCGGGTAGTTGGGGGTGATAGGCGAGGGACGATGAGGGAGGGAGGACGGTGTGGTGCTACAGGGGAGGAGAGGGAGTAGGGAGTGAGATATGAGGTGGCTGGTAAAGGGAGTATCAAGATAGAAAGAGAACGATAGAGGTGGCCAATTACATATAGAAGACACATCAAGAAGAGAAAATGAGATTGAACAGTGATGAAATTCCTACGGAGCTACCGTCGTCCGATCCTTTTTCAAATTGGATATCCTGCGTCAGTGAACTCAACTAAAGAAAATAGGGCGGTCAGCTATACATTGTCATCATTTGGTGCAACCAAAGTTGGCATTGACAACATATAAACTAGCCTATACATCTAGCAAAACACACATCTCAGATGCTTGTTGCTGCGCTGTAGATCGCAATCGCTGTAGTATCACGGTCAGGTAGACTCCTTGGCTTTTTTAGTGCCTTTTCTAATCTTTAGGTGGATGTCCGTACCAATCGATCAAATCTTTAGCGCAGAGAAAAGAAATGAGAAAAATTAGCACCAATGTTCATCGGTAGGTAACCTGGCTATGAATGTCCAGCAGGTACGAGCAGATCGGGCAATTCCAGAAGCCTTTGCGCACAACGCCACCAGTATTTTCAGGTTTACCCTGCCCCCCTCGCTCACAGCTGTGCGGGGCCATCCAAACTCCAAACCCCACACGTCAGTGACAGCAGCCAGCTCCCCCCCTCCACAGATCGCACGCCCCCTCGCCGCACCAAAGCCAACAACCGCCTCCCCTCGTCGCCCCCCGGCGCCTCTCCCCTCCCGCCGCAAGCTGCTCACAGCTCACGAGTCAACTCGGAACAGCCACACCGCCACGCGGACGGAGAGCTCCTCCCCGAGATTCAAACGCGGCGTAGCCTCCGTGCGATTCTGCTCCGCCGAGGCCGCGGCCCGCGGCGTTCGGGCCCAATTGGGCGGACCAAAGGGATCACGGGATGGGAGATCTGGCGGCCTCGGCGGGATGGTGAGCGCGAGCTCTAGCCGGAGTGGCTCGGCGCGCGTCGCGCAGAGGGGCGGCGCCGGGACAACCGGAAGCCCGCGGGTCTCTGCGGCGGCGGCGGCGCAGCGCAGGTGGTGGGCGGCCTCGGGCCCGTCGCTGGAGCGCCTCGCCCTCGCGTTCTTCCTCGCTTCCGTGGCACTCGTACTCTCCTGCGCGCTGTACCTTTACGTGTTCCGGTACCTGGCCCGGGGTCAGGCGGTCGCCGGGTTCGCCGGGGAGGACCTTGAGGCGTGCGACGTGTTCGACGGCGGCTGGGTCCCCGACGAGAGCTACCCGCTCTACAACAGCTCCGAGTGCCCGTTCGCGGAGAGGGGGTTCAATTGCCTGGCCAACGGGAGGGAGGACACCGGTTATCTGAAATGGCGGTGGAGGCCGCGGCGGTGCGAGGTGCCGAGGTTCACCGCCCGCGCCGCGCTGGAGCGGCTGCGGGGGGAAACGGGTCGTGTTCGTGGGGGATTCCATGAGCCGCACGCAGTGGGAATCCTTCATCTGCATGCTCATGGCCGGCGTGGACGATCCCAAGACGATCTACGAGGTGAACGGGAACGAAATCAGCAAGACTATACGGTTCCTGGGGGTGAGGTTTGCATCGTTCGACCTGACTGTGGAGTTCTTCCGATCAGTGTTCCTTGTCCAGCAGCGCCCTGCACCGAGGCACGCACCGAAGAGGGTCAAGTCGACTTTGAGGCTGGACAAGATGGATAATATTAGTCGGAAATGGGTGAATGCCGATGTTCTAATTTTCAACACCGGGCATTGGTGGACTCCTACCAAATTGTTTAATACGTAAGGTTTCTTGCTTTGGTTCGCTATGCTCATTTAGTTCTAACAATCATATATGCGTATTTTCAGGATTGTGAGTATCTTCTCTTGCTTTCTTATAGTTCCTTAGAATTGTATTTTTTCTGTGTACTTTTGTATCTGGTTGTTTAAATGGGTAGGAGTAGGACAGTATGAGAAAAGGCAACGCGTGATATCACTGATATTGAGTACTCCATTTCTAGCATTCTAAGCCAGCTTCTCATTTCTAAGCATCTCTTTTTGAATCAAATGTGTATGCTTACCTTTGAATATTAAAAAATAGCAGAAAGCATTTCAAGAAGGAAACTGCAAGTGCCTTGCAGATCTTGTGATTTGCTACTTTGATTTTTTTTTCTTTGGATCCAAGAAGCTCCTCAGTGTTCTAGGTTCTCCATGTTGCCTCATTCTTGCATTCTTGCATGCTAATGTTGATTCATAGGACGCTTCATCCAATTAGTGGCCATTGGTTGTTGTGGCCCGTTGCCGGCATTGCCAGTGATGAGGCACAATGAAACGCATGGAAGAAACGCAAATTTAAGGCTGAGAAGGGATGGAATAGGGAGAAAATCAGAGAAGAACCATAATATGTTACGTGAGGAAGAACAGTAGAATGGGGAAAAGTTTCAGGATTCTAATTCATCTGTGGTTTCAGTTTCTACAAGACATCTCTATTGTACACCGCACATCTTAAAACTCCCATGTGGGCCAACTCATGAACTTTCTCACGCATACTCCTAGTCCTAATCCACCAGACAGTAGCTCTTTCTTACCAGTTGTTATGTTACTCGCTAGCTTCTTTTGTGCCAAGCTGAGCATAATGCTGCAGAAACAATGTCGCCTCCTGTTCCAACCAATCATCCTACTCATCAGTGCCGTGGGCGAGACATTGGTTACACATGAACATGCACGATGATAGTTAAATTGGCAATATGGAAGCTGCCGACTCAGCAGATTCTGTTTGCTGGATTTTAGGTGCCTTCATTCAACATGTTTTCCTTTTTTTTTAGATTAGTGATCCGTTAGCTGGTTTCTGAGAACAGTGGGTACATATCGTTTCTGCCATATTTGAGTAAGATTATGACATACTTACCCAAGTTATATTTCCTTGTTCTAGAATCAATTCATTGACGATTGACTAGCTTTTTTTTCCTTTAAATGTTATATATCCATAATTATTTACTGATCTGAGTTAAATCCGACTTAAAAATATCATAGTTCTTTTATGACTTGGTCTTCCCAACAGGGGTTGCTATTTTCAGGCTGGACGTGCTCTTAAACTAGGCACATCCATCGAAGCTGCTTTCAGGATGGCACTACAGACTTGGGCTTCATGGGTGGAAAAAAGAGTTGATTTAAACCGCACACGTGTCTTCTTTCGCACATATGAGCCATCCCATTGGAGGTGTGTTCATATCATAAGTAGAGAGCTTCTTCTCCACAGCCTACTATACTTTACTGTTTTATAAGTACATTTTTAAGTGAACATATAGATGCAGCGTACAGTGTACTATGCATGCAGTTTAACCATAAATAATTGTGAAAATTGTTTGTAATTGTTGGAAATAAGGTATGGGCTATTTATGACTGGCGGGCATATGATGTCAAACAAAAATTTCTTTATATGACATGTAAAATTTAGGTGTTAAAAATCTTTATCTTCATCCAAAGTTCCGGACACCTCAAAATAAGACACTGACACCCATGTAAATTGGAAGTGCTATGCCTATACTTGGATCATGGGTAAATAGATAACTTCACCTATCTACTTATTATGATACCATTTTGTAAGATTTGGTTGAGAACCTTCTCCATTGAATTAAAACATTCATTTCATCTCTCATCTGTCCAATGCCAAATTTTATAGATGCAGACATGGTTCTTCCAGCTCCACTAAGGGATGTATAGTTGATGTATAAGCTTGTTTTGACTTATATTCTGATTCAAATTTGCTTAATACATTTCATTGTATGAAATTGAGAAAGTCTTTATAGTGTTCGTATGTTTTATTTTGGAGTAAGTGGGAGGCATCACATGTCTGCACAGTGCACTGAGAACTCTTAGTTGTATATATGTTTACTTTAGTGAACTGCTAAACCTTCTTACTTTTTTCCAGGATCAAATTGTGACTACTACTATGTTGGATCCGCTAAAAGCCTTATCTGCTTACACCTCTTCATTTTTCATGTACTTGAATGTTTTGTTGCAAAATACTAACTTCATCTCTTCTATTCTTACTAATATGGTATGATCTAAGACAGCCAGGACTACCACAAAAAATAATCAGCACTATCTGATTCCCCATTTTTAGTTCGTCATGTTTAGCAGACATTTGGCACTATCAATTCTTCTCTTGCTCTGCTGTATCTTTTCTGTAAGAACTAACAAAAACTTGTTTCGCATTCAGTGACTTAAACCAAACTATATGTGAAGTAACAGAAAGGCCTTCATCTGAGGCCAAAGGAAATGACAAGAGTGAATTTGGGACTATACTTGCTGATGTTGTGGCGAGCATGAGCTTACCTGTTACTGTACTAAATGTAACTTTGATGGGAGCCTTCAGAACTGATGCTCATGTTGGCGCTTGGAGTTATCCTCCCACTATACTTGATTGCAGCCACTGGTGTCTCCCTGGAGTTCCCGATGCTTGGAATGAACTAGTATTTTCGTACCTTTTGACAAATGGTGAGTTCTTACTTATGCTAATGTGTATCTTTGTTTCTCTGAATACTAGGAGCAAAATGAAGTATATCAATCAGACAATTTTTCTGTATCATAAATTGCGCTCGCTTGCAATGCAGAGTGTTCAATCTATCCCCTTTTCCATCCACTGCATCTACAGTGATATAAAATTTGGAAGACTTCATATACAATGGATAAACACTTTCTAACTCTACACATCCATGATGCATGACATGAATAGTGAAATTCACACTTACTCAAAACATGGACCAACTGATGTGGTTTAGAATGTTTAGAATGTTGTAGTTAACCCATGATAACCTACTGAAGGAACTCTAACTACATAGGTCAAGTAGCTCTTATTGATTGTATATTTAAAAAGCCTCAAGTTATAATCCTTCAGAAAATGTAACTCCAGGCATTTATAGCTTGATCATTAAATTGGTCCGATGCGACTGAGTTAGCCAACTACCAGTCTACCACACTCTGTTAGTAATTATGTGGTTTGAAATGCTTCAAAGTGTTAAAATATAATTTTTGTTGTCCAATTTTGCAGTCGAACTTGTGTTCGTTGTTATTGGATGATAACTTGACATTTTCTGCATGTCCGAATTCCACAGGTTGGCGAAAGCCGGCAGGGTGACTGTTGACAGTATATATATATATTTTTTGCACCTTCAGAATTTCCATCTGCAGTTTTTGTCAGCTATAGAAGAGCAACAGGTTCCCTGGTAATAGCTGAATCTGATAGGTGGTTAGCTGGACCTCTGCATTCTTTTCTCTCTCTTGTACAAAGGTGATGCATTCATTATGAGGTGTAGATTTTGTATCGTTTATTCTTTGGGTTGTTTATGGAAAGAAAACATTGCCATTTTGTAAACCTTTTATGTTCTCACAATTCATTTACACGTCAAAATATGTTTTTCAAGCTGTATGTACTAATGATTCACTTTACACGTTGTAAAAGTATATGTTCTTTTTTATAAGCCGCAAGGTGTGCATTGCTATACTACCTACAGATGCATTTTTCTTCTCTGTTTGAGTAGTACATAGTTAAATTCTGGATACAGAGTAGTAATCAATTCATGCCCAGGTTAGTAATCAATTCATGCCCAGGTTTATGTTTTGGCCAAAGCTTCGATCTCTAGCGACCAGGACAATCTCATATACACTGAAGATTAAAGAGGAGTGGTCGTAAAGATTAAGGGCCTATCTGAGTTAAAGGAATTTTATAGGATTTTAATCTTTAATAATTTTTCTATAGAGCTTGTTTGATTGGCCGGAATAGAAACTATATGAATTTTTTCTATGGATCACTTTGCACACAATTCCAAAAAAATAATATTGAGTTCAACCTCTTGAATTTTTTTCTTTTGTGTATATAAAAACTATGGCATGAACCTGATCACAAAAGAAAATTGCTGTGTGTTTTCAACTATAAGATATAACATACCATGACATTCAATTTTTACTTTTTTCAATTTTTATGTTCTTTTAATTTCTGCATCCCAAAAGGCCCTAAAGAGGAGTCCGAACCGCGAAGGCTTGTGCGCACGAGTGGAGGTTGCAACGCAGGTTGAGGAATGCCCTCCCATCCCAACTCCCCCGTTTAGCTGTCAGGGAAAGCTCTCCCTATCCCCGTGGATCCCCATTAAGAGCCTGATATAGTCTCATAAAAGTATCATATGTTTATGTATTATATCAAAATATCAAAATATGTTAATAAAAAGATAAAGTACCTATGTCAAAGACATGTATATGTGTCAATTTTACGTATGTAGAACTGTATATCAGGGTATAGCGGCATTTCCATCTCCATCCCCATATACATAAGGTAAGCGGGGACAAAATATCCCTGTGTCTGTCACCTAGTAGGCGAGTTCCTTGTGGGTAGCCGGGGACCGGGGAGTGGGTGTGTGCGAGATTACTCGTATTGTGCTCGGGTGGATGCTTGTAAACAATGGAAGCGTATTTAGGGTGTGTTTGGTTTGTGTTTAAATTTGCCTTACCAAAAAATTGGCATCCCATGATATTTTGGTTCTTGTTTGGTTGGTTGCCAAAATTTTGGCTGTCCATAAGAACTTGTCCATTCCCTTCACATTCTCTTCACAATTCTTACCAAAATTTTGACAAACCAATAACCAAGAAATCTCTAGACAATTTTTTGACTAGCCAATGATTGGCAAATATTGGTAGGACATGCTATGGCACGAACCAAACATACCCTTAGCCCTTCAATCTTAATGAAATGATACGCGGAGCTCTTGCATGTTCTCGAAAATCTCCTATACACTCTCTCGCCCAGTTTTCAACAAGAGAATTTACATGTACCAATAACTTATTAGCTAAATCAACCCAAAAGAATTGTTAGCCATCAACGCAGCGAGATAGAGCTGCAGCCAGGACAGCAACATTGGGTTTGCATTTTGTATGGGAAAGGCCTAAGCATAGCTACCTATACAAGCTGCTGCTATGCATGTATGGTGCTATACAGAAAGCTTTCTGTATTAAATATCTCGGGCTATCTACACAGATCATGAGCTTGACAAGCTGGCAGTTGGCGTCGCCGGCACGGAGATGCTCTTCGTCCGGTTAGTCTCGCCCCAGTGCCACAGCATGCTCTCCCAGAAGCAGAACTTCTCGAAGCAGGTCTTGAGCCTCGGATCAGTGATGTTCTGCTGCCAATGTCCGTCGTCGAAGTTTGCTTTCTCAGCCTGCCTCCGGTCCCATTCCAGCCCAGCCTTCTGCCTTGATCTCAGAAGGCAATAGGACTGAAGCTTCCAAGGCATCTTGTCGTGCACCTTCCACCACCGGTTGTGTGCGACATCGCTTGCAAATTCACGCATCACATGGTTGTTCCAGTTGCAGTCATAGTCCCTGAAGCACAGCCATGGCTTCAGGCCTAAGTAGTGAAGCACATATAGATTCGGTGGGTCTGCGCCGAACAGCTGGGTCTTCTTCGCCTTTACCGCCTCGTTATCGCCCTCCCAGAAGTGCTTCAGGAAGTTCATGTGCTTTGGAATGCGGTGCCACCATGTGAATATCTCATTCAGGTACCCTTGGTCACCACCGTTGTATGATGTTATCTCGTTGATGTGATTCATCAGTAGCTGGAATGTGCAGTTTGAAGGCTCAATGACCATGACACCAGAGTTGAAGAGCGTCGCATTATTGCCAGTCGCAGTGATCTCTGGCATAGCAAACAAGAAGTCCACGTTCCTCAGGATGAGGAGGTCAGCATCTATGAATATTATCTTGTCATAGTCAGTCAGCTGCCACAACCTGAACTTGCTGTAATTCCACTCGTTATAAGCATCACGCTCAGCTTTTGGATTCCTGATTCTTTGGATTACTCTGACCTTCCAGCCTGCAGCTTCCAAGCCTTTCCGGTGGTGAGCACTTATGGTATCATCGACAAGGATAACCAGGTCCCTAGTTGATCCTGCTTGCCGAATGCTCTGAGCTGCTGTGATAGCACCACAGACATATTCACTTGCTGAATGCAGTATTGTGGCATATGCTTCTCTTCTTCGATCCACTGAGTAAAGTCTTGCTGTACCAACAAGAACAGATGTTATCTACTGAATTCTAATTTTGTCCAGAAAATGACTAAAACTAACAAGACCATTCCATATGTATTACTAGAGAATAGACCTTACAGTAAAAAAGCACTTATTTATGGGTCAAACTTCTCATTTACAGCATTAGATGCTAATTGTGCAGAAAATATCTGTACTGAGATTACTATGTCTCTTGATTTTAAAGAACCACAGGCGTATTGAGATGGAAACATTACCCAATCATTAAACAATGAAGTAACAAACCTTTTGCTTTAAGTGGAATAGCAAGCTTGCAGGATCCAACCGGAAGCCTGAGCTTTTCCCTTAATGCCTTCAAGTCAGGTCTATACAACCAAGCATTGCCTTCGTGTTTCACAAGGTTCTTGCAAGGGAAGAGATTAGGAATCGGGAAGCAGTCAGTCACAAAAAGCACGTGGACCTTCCGGTTGCCTCTTGAAGATGTCACAGCCAATTTTGCTGCTGAGAGCTGCAAATGGAGCCTTGAAACATCTCTTGACCAACCCCCTACCCGTGTACAGGGAAGTTTCACAGCAATGACATCAAACCATACACCTCTTCGAACATTAGGCTCTGGAAGTGATGGACAAGATGGTATCTCAGTTTCTTCCTCCTCATCGATCCATTCAGGATACAGTGTCGGCCAAGTAATGCTGTCCTTGGCATGGTCAAGTCTTATAATGGAAACATGGCTTTCCGGGAGCAACTGTGACCAAGAACCATACTCGGTGCTGTTAAAATTCAAGAGTCCAACTTTGAGCTTTTGATTACCACCATTAAGATCTTCTATTGCTCTGTATACATCCTCCCACTGAACATTAGCAGATGATACATATCGCGGATCAGTACTTGTTTTGTCCCATATCCAGTCAACATCCACATACCTGCGAAGCATTTAAACTTGCGTGAGATAGTAGTCGTAGTCTACATAGACTTCTGTAGTCTTTTACTTATAAACATTTCACCAAGATTTCTTTGAATAAGCTATACTCACCGAGAGCTGGACTGTAGTTGGTGCTCATACAATGTCGGAGTTAGGAGGGTAACAAATGTCGCAGAAATGATAGCAATGAGCAAGTACCGCAAAGATTTGAACTTGCAACCACAGTTCTTGTTGAGGACAAGAACTTCAAAGTTTTCAACATCTTTGAAACTTTTGCTTTTGGTGGTCCTTCTCTTAGTTGTGTCATCACTGCAGAAGGTAGTAATAAACTCAGTCACGCAGACAGCAACTCCTTTCTCAGAAGAATTCAGACATCAAAGAACTATGCTCATCTAAAACAGAGAGGAATACAAAAGAGATATCTTCCTTAGCTTGGAGCGCCAATGAAAATAAATGATTAGTTCGTGATTCACAAGACAGGTGATGATGTTCCTCCCTGAATACATAGGTGTATGTCCTTTTCTTCATTTTTCACTTTGATTTGCATCACAATCATGGACAGTTAACTGCATGATCACTCGAACTTGAAAACCAGTACAGGCAAGATAAAATTGCCTGAGAACAATCTTTGTAGGTCACAGCTGGAGAGCATATGCTTTAACTAAAAGGTTAGGAGCATAAATGGAAGCATCAGCAATCCAAATCTCATATAAAGGTCTCTTTAAAAACAACCGCAAGAATACAACAGCTAAACTAGTACTAGTAGAAAGCTACATTTTCAGGTCCCTACTTTTCCCTCATGATTAGTTCAACAAGATAGAGTAGGTAATAATTTTATATACAGGTAGTGCTATTACATCATCCTTTGAGCTTGCCATAAATCTAAATAAATGGAAGGTCGATAGGCTTGGCCACTTTACGGGCAAAAATACATAGTAATGTCTCACTAAAGTATCCGAAGTGTACCCTTTTAAAAGGGAGAAAATGCAGTATATCCGATAGTTGGATGTGAAAGGGAGAAAATGCAGTACACTAAAAGATGTTTGCCGATCAAGAAAGAAGTTTAAAGAAACTAAAGTCCTCAGCACTGAGAAAAAATATCTTTTTTGTGCGTGGACTTGTATTTCACCACCTTGCTTCTTCATTCTTCAGCCACATCTTTCAGGAACAGAAAGCACCACTATATTATGACCAATCATAAAGGTGATTTTTGTGCCTAGTCACTTCGATGGATTCAAATTCAAACGAAGTATGAGTTGCACATTGTAACGGTATCGAACAGTTAACCATACTTCGTTTGAATTTGAATCCATCAAAGTGAGCAGGCAGCAACTCAGAATCTGCATCCAGCATCCATGAGTTCAGACTAATTTCTACCACACTTAAACCACTACCATGCAGGAGATGAGATGATCCAAGGATGCTGAAATCACCAATCTGCCGCACACGCCAAGGCCAACATCTCCTACACGTCACGCGTGCCAATCCAGCACTAGTGCCACAAGAAGTCTGCCTAGTGGCAAAAAGAATATCGTGAGACAGGATGCGTCGGACAACAGTCCATCCAGTGAAAGCTAATGCGTCCAGGGATTCAACGAGCAGTCCAAGGGGGTCAACACCGCAGTTCGGAGGAAGAACACCAAGAAACCGACGTTGTCATGGTAGCCAAGCGTATAACAGATTACTGAATAATGACCCTAAAACCCAAATGCGAGATTGAAGCACACGGAAATTCTTCTCCAATCCCCCCAAAATGCGAGATTGCAAAACGCATAAGTACCAACCACTACACCACCGGCAATAAAGGGGGAAGGGGGAAGGGGGAAGGGGAGAAAGAACAGCACGTCATGGCCGTCGTCTTCCTCCTTCCATGGGGCCACCACGACCAGCCGATCTAACTCAGCATGAAGACGCGAGTTCGAAAGCGCAAGAACAGCACGGCATCGAAGCAACGATGAAAACGAGCGAAAGAAACAAAGAAAAGAAGACAGCTTTTGGTTAAACCGGTGGGGATTGAGGAGGGGAAGGAGGGAGGGATCTTACGCGATTCCAGACGGGCGGGAGCGCTGCTCCATTGGAGTTCTTGTTCTTGTTCTTCCCCCTCTCTCTCTCTCTTCTCTGAGGAGCGAAGAGAATCACGCCGCCGCCGTTGCGCCGCTTCTCATCTGCAATCACAACAAGCGGCAATGTCATGTAAAACGTGCGGGCCACCGGCACAAACAAGAGGCAAGGCGCGGAAATGAAAGAGAGAGAAAATAATGGGAAGAAGAAGCGAGCATCGACACATACACACCATGAACAGGGGAGGGAGAGAACCGGAAGGGGTGGAGTGTTAACGAGAAGGAAGAAAGAAAAGAAAACAAAACAGAGTTGGATACCCAATGCAGACATGACCCTGACACCACCCAGCCTAGAAAAACAAGAAAAACCAATAAACAAATCAATCTACTATTTTTTCTCTTTTCTTTTGAGAGAAAAACAATTTTATGCTGATCAGCACGGAAACTAAATCACTAGTAACAGAGATAAAAGGGGGGAAAATGGAGCGAGAACGAATCGAGCAAATGCTGGAGCCATCACTGGAGCAAAGAACCCTCAGGAACCAAAACACAAGAACACCACCTCAGAACCAAATTATAAGGGCCAAGAACAACACAGAAAGGAGGCGCCATGGATGGCCAGAAGTCACCAAACGGAGGCCAAGTAGTACTGTACCCGCAAGAACGCAGGCGAGCCTGAATCGGCGAAGGGAAGGAGGAAGGCAAGAAACGGGTGCGCTGCGCCCCCGTGGTGCGCCTCCCTCTCTCTCTCTCTCTCTCTCTCTCTTCTCACGAGAAAAACTCGACTAGTATACGAGAGCTCAAAGGAGAGGAGAAGCTCCTTTATATATATCAGCACAGAGACGCCCACGCAGGCAGGGAGAGGCAGTGACGCGAACGCGCAGTGGCAAGCGCGACGCGCAACAATGGCGATGGATTTCTTCTTCTTATTCCCAATTATTGGGTGGACGTACCACGGCGGGTCAAGGCCAAATCTTTAGCCATGTACTGTGCGAGAGAATAACACATCATTAGTCGGTGAGAGTTTTAACTTGGCACGAAGATTTTAACGGGAGAGAGAAAAAGGAGAAGATTTTTCTTGAGAAGCTGCGTGAAGGAAGCAACACATGTACTAAAACAGGGGGAGGGGCTTGATTGATTTTTGGTGCCAAAAAACTGGGGAGACAAAATGTGACAATGCGTATAGACTATGGCTCCATTTGATTTCCTACCAAAACTTCTTTTTTAGATGGATTTCCTACCAAAACTTGGTAATGTCTATCAGGTTTTGATGAAGTTTGCTACCAAATTTTGTGATCGCAGAAATTATGGCTCTCTTCTCGGCAATAACCTGAAATATCTTAACAAATTTAGTTTTGGCATTGGTCACAAGCAAAGCACTTCCTTTTTAGTCAAGTTCTGGTAGCGCCCTAATCCCGGCACTACCAAATTTTGGCTTGGCATATTTTTGGGTAGAAAGAAACAATGTACAGAAATTGACTACACTTAATCCAATTTCGGAAAATTAACATCTTCCCTACATGTCTATACCCATTGGTTGAGGCGCTTTTATAATTCAATAAAATCCCCCAAAAATTCGTGGCACTAAAGCATTATAAAATATATTTATATGGCAAAATTCATACAAAAATATCTTCGTACGTGCACTGCACGAAAAACAAAAAATACACTTGTGTTGCGAAAGAATAGCACACAATTTTGCATTTTTTTAGTGTACTCATATGAACATACTATTGTACACAGTTATACTGTATACGTACTTTATCGTCTTTCAATACCATGAATTTTGGGGATTTTTGAAGTGTGCATAAACACTTAGTAATCTTCACCATGAGTGTAGTTACACACGGTGCCTCCTTCTCCATAGGTCTATCCAGTTTGACACCTCTAAATTCATATTTTGGCTAACAATTACTCTAATAATATATGAGTTATGTTATACAAAATCGATATCATAAGTTTTATGTTTAAAACTATTTTCTTACGATCAATTTATGGTTAAATTTTAAATCTAAACAGTCAAAATATGCCCTCCATTTCAATGGAGGGAGTGTTAAATTTATTTCCAGCGCAAGTTAACATAGCAGGATTTGATTTACTCGCATAATGGATAAGCAGTTTGGACACTTTCTTTGCCAAACTTAAATATCAAGATTCCCGTGGGAACCACTCGTTCCAAATATTAACAAACACTCCAACGCCGCGGCACCCTGCAATAGCGAAATCACGGCAGCTGTAGTGCAGCTACGGCAATGGGATCATGCCGGAAACGCGAAATCAGAAAGCGGTGGAGGGAGAAAGGGGGAGAGGGAGGAGACGGGAGGCTATCTATCAGGTGAGGCAGTTAATGAGGATTGAGCAGTGAGACTGGCTCTCTTTCCCTTTCCTCGCACCTGTGTTGCCCTGCGATAGTGTGGGCCTTTTGGCAAAGCTGGTACTCAATGGTGATTTCTGATTCTCCTCCTCTTCCCTCCTATGTTTCGTGTCAGAAGAAGCTATCTCTAAAGGATGGAGTTTTTTTTCTTTTTGAAAGTTAAGGATCGCGTATTTGTTTGTTTTTTTAACCTGATGATTGTGCTTGGTTTGGTCCTTGGGTTTTGGCTTTGCTTTGGGGAGCATTCTTTATGTGAGTGTGAATGTGCAGATTTTAGTCCAAATATCTATTTATGTGTTATAAAAAATATATCATGTACGCTTATTCTTTAGATTCTAAAATCTCGTGCGCGTGATTTTTTTTCTCTCAAATCCAGAAAATCCACTCCTCTTGCAGTAGTGTGCTTCCTCCTTTGCTATAGTCCAGTCAATGTTGTATGACGGTGAACAAAAATACAACAAAATCCAGAACATCGAGAAAATAACACAAAGTCGTAGAAAACATGGAACGCAATCAAGAAAATACAGAAAAGTGCAGAATCACATCTGACTAAATTCCACAAATAATTTTATCCAGGAAAGAACTTCAGAATGTTACAATAAGCTAAGAAAGGTTGAAATATTTTCCTTGTATAATTTCTCGTACATTAATTTCCCTAGTGGGTTTTTTTTCTTTTGCAAAATTATGAAAGTTCAAATGGACCCAGAGCCTTGATGAAATTTGACCCTGAATTTTTCTGAACCATCTTGTATTTGTTTTTATCAGTTACAAACTATTTGTTTTTATCTTATGAATTATTGCTGTCCTTTTTTGTATTTTGGCTATTTTCTTAGTGCGAAACAATATTGTCCCAAGTTCCCAACATCGATGGCAAAAAAGAAAAGCAAACTAATGAGTAAAGAGAGAGTGAAAAAAGGAAAATGTGGTTTTTGGATGGCAGAAGAAACAATAAAGTTGTGACCTATCACAAAAATATCTCTTTCTTTATTTGTTCAACCAGATTGTCTTATGTGCAACTATAGCTTGCACTCTTTCCCTCGAAAAACAAAAATAGTTTGCGCTCTTAAAATGTCCATACGTGTGATTATTGGTTTCTAGGCATTAATTGGTACTCAAGTTTGGCAAAGCTTGTTAGCACAACATTTACTTATTCAAGAAAAGGCCACCTTATATAAAGTTAATTCGTAAATATATATAGTTGGCTGGAATCAAACTAGTATGTGTTTTGTCAACTAAACAGCAGTGGTACTACGTCAAAAAATCGGAAGCTACTCCGCAGCTGATATTGTATTTGAAATTTTTGCTCACTTCTTTAGAACTACACCATATTAATACAAAATTAACTCCAACACTATAATTCTACCATGGTTTCAAAATACATGCAGAATTGAAACCCAAGTACGATTAGAGCGGTAATTTTGCTAACATCGGTCGCTTTTAGGAGTCCTGGTGCTGGATTAATATGGCAAAAGTGATTACAGCACGCAAGTTTAAAAGGCCATTTGAAAGCCAAGATACTATTACATCAATTGTTTGAAAATTGCTATATATTACACATGACATTTTTTATATCGCTTGCAGCAAGTTCAGCAAGATAACTACAATGGATTCTTTTTCCGTATGGATATCTAGGGCATGCAGCCGCTTGCCGCTCATGTCGAAGAGCGCATGCTAATAGTGACACGCTCACACTAGCACATGCTACAAAAGGGGCACGCTACCTATCAGTTATTCTCCTTTTGATTCATATCTTTTCTTCTTCAGGCCAGTATACCTTTGGAAAGAAAAAAAAAGTTCAAACATGCTTATAAGCCTACGGCGACGACTTCAAATTCTGATGAAAACTCCATAGAAACTATGTGTTAAATTTTTTAAAGGATAATTTATATAATATGTGCGTGAGGTGATATTTTATAAGATTTTAAGTTCAAACTCAATTGCATTCTAAAAGCTAGAAAGAAATAATTCCAACATGAATAGTAACTTTTCACTGTTCGCTGCTATACATTTATTTGTTTCTCTCTTTCATACCTCCAAATGCTATTGGGTTTAATCTTAAGACTTTACATGTTTGTATAACATCACCTTTCCAACATCTCGTATTTTATTTGTTTCTCTTTTTCATATCTCCAAATGCTATTGAGTTTAATCTTAAAACTTTACATGTTTATATAATATCATCTTTCCAACATCTTGTATTTTTAAAACTTTCATATTTGGTTTTGATGGAGTTTTCGCTGTAAAGTTGATTTTCTACGGGATATTTTTCTCTATGTATGATAGGTGTGTGTGAGGATGTTGGCTGGAATCTTTTCTTACGAGGGCTTAGCTATAATATGCACAGGACCTGGCCAAATACATACACACGTACTCACAGTTAGTAGCATAATTCTTATGAGACCAAACTATTCTTCTCGAGACACCTCGAAGGGCAGGAAATTCTTATAATTCCCTATAAAAGAACAAAGTTACTTAGTTAATTAGGAAAAATTAGAAGAAAACTAAATACAGAGGACACGAAGCTTACACCGGTCGACAAAGTGATAAACCCACAAACAAACATACCACTACCACACCGATACAAAAGCGAAAATTGAAAAGCCATAAAGCCTCCTAGCCAAATGCTCCGTTGGAGACGAGCTCATGCTCACACAGGCAAAAGACACTTCACACCTCCCGCAGAGTAAGCCAAATCTTACACTGACCCCCACCATGAGGAGAAGAGAAGACATCGTCGGCTAGGAGAAGCATCCAAGCCACGCCACCGGCAAGACATGGGACAAAAAGAACCCCGCTCGGAACCCGCTATCGAAGAAAGCCCCCGCCACATCGTGGCCACTTGGCAGCCCCCACTGAGTAGGCCAGATCCAGCATGACCTACCCAGGAAGGACCCAGGGCAACTCCCACGGGCCCCAAAAAGAGTACAAAAGACGCATTACCAGAAACATAGATAGGAAGAACCCCGTATAACTGCCTGGGGTTGCACTGCCACAGCTCAGACCCCGCCATTGCCACTAGGAGAGAGAAACCAAACCTGCTATGGGAAGCGGGCATGGGCCTCCCCAACATTGGTGGAGGTGAGAGCAAGCTTCTAAACCACACGGCGTAGCATCCGCACACTGCGGCTAGCCACATCTCTAGGCCGTCGCCTCAGCATTCATCAAATTGCTATACTCTTCGTATCCCACCATCACCACCTTCCGAGGCCGCCACCCCGACATCCACCGCCTAGCATGCAGATTGCAACGACACGCAGCCAGCCATCCTGTAGCCCTTGCTACATTCGACCATCGCTCGCAGCCCATGGCTATCGCACCAATCCCCGGGGCTGCCACCCCGACATCCTTGCCCGTTCGGGAAGAAGGGCACATCCGCAGCCAACGCACGGGGTCCCAGCCGCATAGTCGAGGTACACGAAGCCTCCTCTACACACCCCTTGCATCACCACCACGCTGCTCTCTAAGGCTTGCTGAAAGTGCATCTAGGCCCCTAAATGAGTTTTGGTGGTAGATGACGAACGATTAAGGGACTAATATGTGCATTGAGTGTTTAACCAGGTATTAGTCCATCTTGTGAATTCCAATCGGCATTGACGACCCCTAAAAAGTGAAGAGGAGAAGACGGCATGTGGTTCATTGAAAATCTCAAGGGTTTTTATTCTTTATGAGCTTTTATTCATATTGTCTTGAGTATAGGACCGCCGTTCTATTAAGAGGGGTATGTCGGTTTGTGAAGAGATAGCTTAGTGCTCAAGTGCTCAACATCTTGCTTCTAGAAGTCACACACACCGCACAAAACCTTAACCTAGTCATGCCATTTTTGTGTACCCGGAATGTCCGACATAGCCCGGAGTGTCCGGATGTCTTGTTGACAGGTTTAGTGCTCTCGAGTAGGTTCCCGGAGTGTCCGGGCCTTATCCGGAGTGTCCGGGTGTTGGAAACCCCCTGGTAGTGCTCTCGGGTAGGTCCCCGGAGTATCCGGGCCCCGCCCGGAATGTCCGGGTGTTTGGGCTTCCGGAAGGTCCGGGATGTCTTCCCGGTTGCACCGCTTCGGGTGTATGTCCGGAGTGTCCGAGATTACCCGGAGTGTCCGGGTGTGTAGTGTTCTGTTGGACCTCTCTCGGGTTGGTGCCCGGAATGTCCGGATGTGTTATGGGGAGGGAGCCGTTGGGATTTCTGTGTATCCGGAGTATCTGGGGTAGTTTCCCCGGAATGTCCGGATGTGTTATTTTGAATCCAACGGCTAGATTCCTTGAGTGGTCTATAAATAGCCCTCCTCTCCCATTCACTCCCAACTCTTTGCCAAATCATTTCCTGCACTCTAGTGAGCCATTTCCTCTCCTCCAAAGCTAAAGAACCTTGTTAGTGAGTGAGAGATCTAAAAGAGTGAGGGATTTCCAAGTGTTGAGCACTAGGGCATTTGAGTTCACCTCCAAGCAAATCGACGCGCTTGTACTCTTGGAGGTTGAGGACTCCTAGACGGTTAGGAGTTGCTCACGAGCTCCCAAACCGTGTGGTGAGCCGTGGGAAGTTTGTGAAGGCCCGGGATTCGCCTCCGCAAGGAAAGGATCACCAAGAGCAAGTCGAGGAGACTCCGGAGAGTTCTCGAGAGGAAGTGGCTTGAGAGGGAGCCCACCCTTGATCACGTGTGATCGGGTCCTCAAACGGAGACGTAGGATTTCCTCAAGGATCCGAACTCCGGGAACAAATCCTTTGTCTCTCTTGTTCATTTATTCCGCATTTACTTTGCAAGTACTTTGCTCTTGCTTAGTCATTGTGGTTGTCATATTAATAATTGCTATATTAGTTAATCAATCAATTAAATTCCGCATTTCGTAAGAATTGATTAACTTTGAAGAAAATTTGATTAGTCGCCTATTCACCCCTCCCCTCTAGGCTGACATCTTGATCCTTTACTTCCGGCTTCCCCTGCTCGTCTAGGCTAGATCCATGCCCACACTACCCCGACGAACATGACCGCAAACTGGGGTTGCTGTCCCGGTGTCCGCCGCCTTGTCCTCCGGCGAGGCACCCGCGAGCTGAGGCCTTCCACGTCCTAGGGCTGGGGAAATGTGCTAGCCCATCGGAATAGCAACCAATGCACCCCTCTCGAGGCCCCAATGCCCACCACATATAGCAGAACCACCGCCGCCGGCCTCCTGATCAGTAGCAGGACCACCACATGCACATCACCACCACAACCCCCACGGCAGGCACATGCCCAACGCCACACCTGCCCGTGCATCCCAGCCATGCCCAAACCACAGCCACCTACATGCAGGGCCTCTGGGAGGGGGGTTGAGGGATGGCCGCGTTCACCGCGGCGGCGGTGAGGGATGTAGGGGCAGGGTGGACAGGCGGCAGCGCAAGGATTCTTTTTCCCTGGGTCGCCTCACACGGACACATGAAGGGGGAGGGGGCTATAGTTATGAGATCAAACATTATTAGAGAAGACAGAGACTATGGATGGGCTTCTACCTAGTGGTGAGAGTAGACGTATTCATTCCACTCCTCAAGTTAGATCCACAATGTTGTCATATTTAAGCACAGGAAGTACACACACAAAATTTAGAGTGTGTAAGCAGCGTTCGACATAAACGTGCGTACGTGTCTAGCATGAGTGTTGTGTGCTTGTGGCATGCGTACTCCACGTCTTTCAAGAAAAAAGTGAAAAATTTATCAAAATCAAGTCCAAAACAGTGAGATATTTGACAAGTTTCATAATTTAGCTTTTCTTCTGTTTGCAAACGCTTTTTGAAATATGCATGAGCTTTAGTTTGTGCACTTAACTTAAGATTTGTGTTTCCAAGTGTGCTTGCCACAGGTTATTACTCCCCTCCAACAATAGACATCCAGGACGAATCCAAACTACAACTTCAATTTATTTCCTCCTCAAATGTGGTGTATCTAACGCCTTAACTCGCAGAGAACTTTAGTGTGTTCTCGTGTCCGCGCGATCTATGCAGTCCAGGATTAAACGGCCTAGGTGCTTTGGACGGCAGCCCCACGCTATTCGGTCAAGTGATTCGACTGACACGCAGGTACTCTATAGATACGAATTCATTGATTTGATGTTGTACGTCTCGAAACAATTTTTTTGATGTTGCAAAAGACGTTGGTTCTTTGTTCGGAAAAAAGCGGGCAGCCCAATGTACCAGTCTATCGCCATTGGTGAGAAACCTACCAGATGCATATACATCGCAATTCTGAAGAAGTCTGAACATTGGGAGAAGGCATGGTCACTTCTACCTTCCGCGCACTGACGGTTGGTAAATGGTAAATCGTAAATGGTAATTCTTCAATCGTGTCAGAACAAGTCAGATATTCGCATGTATTTTCCAACTGTATCTGTCATCCTTATTACTACCGTGGAACTGTATTTTGCATGTAACTTTAGACTGTAAGTTATTGTTTTTTTCTTTTTTGATATGTTAGATGTGAGCTTAAGCCATGTACATCATGTAACAAAATGGCAGGTGGAGCACTTCTAAATCTGTAGTCCCTTATCTTGCCCTTGAGACGAAGTGACGAGTGTGTGACATTAGCTTTCAAGATGGATGTTTATGACATCTTAATAAGGATAGGTGTTTGTGTCAAGTCTGAAAAACTAGGTCCGTACTGGGGTATTGGCAAAAGGAGAAGCACATGCTTGATAGAAGCACAAATGCAACTTCCTTATGCTAAAACATTGATAGCAGGATGCACCAGCCATGTTCATACCCATACATATTTCTTCAAGATTGTGCACACATCACCGTGGGAGGTGGACTGTTCCATTCATGATTAAATGCACGGTAACAACTCAAGCCCGTGTTCTGTTCAGAAATGTTAATCTGGTAGAGACGTGAGAATTCGACCAGTCTTTGTCTTCATAAAATCTGGTGGTTCCTACTATTGTCTAGTATTGCATTCTTGCATGTCCGGTACACAATTGCGGCACCAACCCAGTAGCAAGCAGAGTGGCTAGTGCTGGACTACAAGTAGGATACTACATCACATCCAAGAATTTAGTGCTTTTTCTGAATGGTCAGTACGTACCTGCATTACCAAACCAAAAGATCGCTATCCTAATTACCATGCACTACAGCATATTGGTAGTGGTTGGAGGATGAGGAAAGGGGACTGGAAAGAAGCATGGAAGCATGATGAGTTGCAAGTCTTGCCATTTAAAAAAGGCAGAACCACAACTCCAATGCAAGCCTGGGAAGATTACATGTCAAGATACTAACACCAAAGCCAAGCTCGCACTTTCAGTCGTAGAAAAGATAAACACAAAGTTCTCAATTGAAAAAAAATGCTCACAAGTCCAGTTCTAATTTTAGTATAGCTGTCCAGGCTTCTTTAGCAACCACAACCTGCTGTTTGGCCATTGATTTCTTCTAGATGTACATGCCGGTGTCCCACAGCTGTGACTCTACTGTGTGATCCGTACTTCTTTTGTCTCCTTCACTGCCCCTGCACAAGATATCTACCTTTGATCTTTATTCTTGGGATTCTTCTGCAATTCAATTGGGGAAATTGTTCTTGCAGGAGTTGCAAACCCCTTGTCCATACAGAACACTCGTATTTATGCTGATGCTGGATTGCTGGTGGGAGTTGATGCAGTTGTCTGTAGATCAGCACCTAGTTTGCGCGTCAAGCTCGACTGCGATGTGTTGCTAACTTTGCCATTGGTACAAATGGGACTTTTACTTCGATTATTTGATGGGTAAATCAGGTGCGCGAGAACAGTCAAACTTTTGAAAAGAGTGTTAAAAAAAGTTCATCCGCTGTTAAAAAAAAGTTCATCTGTACAGGATGATTAGGTGAAACAGTTCATCCCAATTTCAGCGGGCTCAATTCATTCATGAATAGCAGTAGAAGAGGGGCCTTGTCACTTCACTCGTTTGCAATGGGATAGGCAGTGGTGGTGTGTGACCATGCCCTCACTCAGACACTAGCAAGTAGCAACAGATTCCACCCAAGTAGCCAAAGATCTGGCGCTGCAGATGCGCGGAGCACCGGGTAGTTGTGGGTACAACCTTGTGATGGGTGGCCTCAAGACGTTGGAAACAAAACTAGAGAGGTTTGCAGCAGTCTGCTACTTCGTCGGGTTGCCTTTCGGTGTGTGCAGAATTGGCAAGGACAACCCTGGTGAGTCACTCCTCACAATGAGGTGGCGGTGATCGTTCTTGTTTTTGCAATGAACAAAATGGCAATGATGTTATTTTGTCCAACCTGTGGTTCATTACTCCGTGCACCACATTTTAGTAATTGTTTACGGGTTTGGGCATACAGATCAAATGACATGTAAATCATCTGGTGTTTGTGTTGATTGGCATGTCTTTTCTTTTTTGCGGATAAAATTTGATCATTTTTGGATTTGCGTTTTATCTCCTTGCGCAGGGTCCATGCATATCATCCTAATTTTATCAAATGTCCCTGAAGAGTCCAACTAATGCACACTAGTTACATTGTTCGAAGCAGCTTTATTTCATTTTGGTCTGCACGGTTTAAGATGCAAACAAAATGTGTGTGGCATAATTCCTCGCGGCTTTCGGAAGAATGAGCATGCAATTTGAACAAACGCAATAACCCACAGACACCATCCATGCATAGATGGTATATTTTGGGATACATTCTCATCCATCTAATTCTCATTTCTCCTATAGAACTCTTCATGGTCACAAGGAGTGCAAAATGCATGAAAGGAGGAAACTTCTATGTCTTTGTATTATTCTCCTTTCGTTTCAAAATAAATGACATTTTTAACTTTGTATAATCTCTAATGTGTACTTTGATCATTACTTTTTATGTGACTGTGTAAATAAAGATTAAAAAAAATTATATTGTGAAACTATATATTTTTCATGACAAATTTAATGATACAATTTGTATCTAACCAATCTAAATATTTTTATACTAATTATCTTTAAAGATAGATAAGTCTGACTTACGCTTTCTGAATCATTATCCGTTTGGAATGGAGCTAATATTATGCAAAATGTACGCATTGAAATGTAAATATCCTCTCTTTTTAGGAATGACTGTACATAATCTCTTGATATTCTAATCAAAAAAGGTGTCACATTTCAATGTGAAAAGAATCACGAAAATAAAAGCCAAAGCTGGTAAGAAAAGTACCAGAATAAAAAGGTTGTAACAATCAATAATCAGGCACACACAAATTAATTATGCAATGCCCCAAGACGTCGACCACACTATTGTGATACCACTGTGGTGTTTCAAAAGCTCATAGCAACATTGGACTCGTCAGTGTCAACGAAAATCTAGGCTAATTAGGCCCGAACTAACAAACTTAGTTTCTTATTACTAGTAGCAAGGTTCTGCATTGATTCATGTAATGTCAGCTTTAACTTAAACTTTTGCTTTACAAGAAAACATAAAGCAAGGCATAGCTTCTGGTAAGGTTCTCTGTTTGCATGGAAGGAAACGGAGTACAATGCATGGCATCGATAAAAGAGGGGAGGAAAAGATTGGGAGTACCAGTAGATGGAGAATTGGCTGGCTCCCATGATGATAGTATTGCATGACAATCTAACACCAAACCTGAATTAAAGTCACCCACCCAAAGATGGGGCATGGGTTAGATCCTTCATTTAGTTTCTTCCTTTCCAGCATGACGTGCGTGATCCTTCTTCTCTTTCCAAAGTGGAACCATTCGGCTTTTGGGGTATGATCGATCAGCGTGCAGCAGCAGCTTTTTCTTCTTCTGATAGACCAACCCTCCGTAAAATATCTGAATTTGTGTTGACCGTGTTGCTGTCATTTACTAAAGAATCTATCATAGATGGTTCAAAGACTCTATCACAAACAATTTTTTTTAACTATTTATTTTTATTAAGGGTGAGAGGTTCTGATATGTTTTTAATTGAAAAAAGAAAAATCTGCTTTCACAATAGGGGAGGCAGAGGGAGGAGGAGGTGGCGTCGGGTTGTCGGTGCGTTGTAGATCCGGTGGCCGGCGGTCGTGCATCCTCCCGGATCTCCAGAGCTGGTGGCCGGCGGCCATACGTACATCCTCTCGGCGCTCTAGATTCGATGGCCAGTGGGCGTGCATCCTCTTGGATCTCCAGATCCGGCGTCGGGCAGGCGCGCCTCCTCCTCGTGTGCTCGGCAGCGCTGGAGCAGATCAACGATGGTTGATAGAGCGTGAGTGGGGTTTGAGAAGATGGATGAACTATAAGAAGAGGGAGAAGAGGCGCAGGAGTATGGCTTGAAATGGAATGAGAGGCAGCGGTTTGCCCTTTTATACAGGAAAATTAGGGTTGTGGCATCTCCTCGATTTCCGTGCTAGATAAATTTCAAATTATTCCGGTGATAAGCTCAATGACGGGCCGTTTCCAAAGCCTGTCGTTGATCACTTTTTTCAATGCAGTGGCAGTGACTGTAATAATTAAAAATGCGAACTGCAGATTCAGTTAGTTCAGTACCACTTCTGCGCTACACTGAATTCAGATTCTCATGCATTCAAACACATAATATTTCTTGATGAACTTCAAACACATAATTCAAGATATATATAATTAAAATAGTAAGTAATTTAGAAACCATAGTTCTTTATATAGTTCTTAAATACTAAAAAATAAAATAAATAACTAATAGTTCTCCAATGGACATCTTCGTCAAAGTTCTTCTCGTTTCTCAACTGCGCGACACCTATGTAATTAAGTCACGCAAGAGAGAGAGAGCTACGAACGACGGGCTTCCACAATAGGCCATCCTTGATGATAGTTTCCCGCGCTGCGGCTCTTCCTATGACAGCTATCAACGATGGGCGCTCTGGCCTACCCCTGCACAACATAGTGCGCGCCGCTCAGTTCAGTTCTTTGCATGTGCAAAAACACAGATCATGGATTCAAACACAGAAGGAAACATAGTTCATTTCATAACAAAAGGCCTCTAATGTGAAGAGGAAAGATAGTTCAAACATTATATATCTGTTGACTAGGCTAGTTATATATAACATAACGCGAAGAGGAAAATAAGAAATAAAGTTCCCCAATGAGAAAT
>JAGXJF010002857.1:0-36999 GCA_019208055.1 Stipa capillata | reverse complement strand
GTTGGGAACCAGTTGCTTCTGCATATCAAAAAGCCCAGGAACCACTGGCGCTTCCCTTGTTGTGTTTCTTTGGAATAGAATCTTCCACGAGGGCAAGACAATTATCACTTGATTCCTCCACTCCAGTAACTTCATTGTCACAATTCAGTTGATTATCAACTGAGACCAGAGCTAGAAAAGGCTCTCCCATCTGAGCTTTTTCCTCTAAAGGTACACCACTCTCAATGTTTGGTGAGATTTCCTCTTTTTTAGCCTTGCATTCTTTGATCTGGAAAAATTCTTTCGGAACAATAGCACCTTGTAGCGGATTTAACTATTACTAGAACAGAACGGCGCGCGTTGCCGCGCCCGTCCTTAAATGTTGATAATTAATATCTGAAATATTATAGTATAGATTGAATGTTTTAACAATAATGGTATTTTGAAGATCTTGATAGATGTCATAGTATAGATTGAATGTTTTAACAATAATGGTATTTTGAAGATCTTGATAGATGTCACTTAAGGCAAGCAAAATTCAAATCTTCAATGTTTAAACAAATCAGAAAAATTTCATTTTACATATGACATGCCGCTATGTTAGCAGCCTGAAGCAGGTATACGAGTATGTAAATGTATGGAACAAGGTGTTAATATCTTGATAACAACACCGTAATCCAGTTGTAGGTGATAGTTTAAAGAAATTAGTAGCCAACAACAAGATTTGTAATGTACGCAGTAAATATGACAAGTGCAAGATCTTTCAAATTCGGATTGTCTGCTCCAATTCCTAAATGTTTGATAATTAAAAAGTTTTAGGAATTATAGAATATTATAATACAGTTTGAATGTACTTAAAATATCATAAATAGCAATAGTGGTATTAGAGATTTTGATGGAGATCATTTTAGCAGTGCAAAATATATATCTTCTACATGAAAACGATCCAAAGAAATACCACTTTACAGGTCCACAGGCCAGCAGAAGATTACTGCATCAAGCACCATTCCACTTAACTAAATAGCATATATACATACCCACACGCACATAAACATGGAGCAAATAACTTAACACTCTTAATCAAAATCTTTTTTGTTGTGTTCCCATGCTAAAAGAGTTTAGGCAAATAACTTAACATTCTTAATCAAGATCTCTTCTTGCTGCGTTCCCATGCTAAAAGTGTTTAGATAAAACGGTTGGAGCACAACAATGCTCCGAAAAATGCTACATGAGTTTAACATGAAGAGGGCATCACATATCCTATATCAACATTTAGATCATATCCAATGGCTTTGATGCTAACGACCTACAAAGCAATGGAAGTCGGTAAAAACAAAATCCCTGCTGTTAGGCTGCACATCTGATAGTTAAACCACACTTACTGTTAGTGATCCCATTGAAGAGCAGATACCCAGATATCAGGATGTTTGTCTGACCATATTGAGGTTCAAAGAAGATTACTAACGCTGCCATGAGTAACAATGTTGTTGCTGCATATGTTAGAAACCCTGCCCATGTTTCACACCACAATATGGAGAAAGCTTGTCAGACATGTAGCTGCAACTAACGTAAGGTGCATGATAGCAGGTCGATGACTCACCTGGTTGAGTAGCTAGGTTCCATATTTCTTCTACAGAGTTAGGCATGTGCTCTTCAGGAGCATGTATATGACGACAACAACTGAACCTACTATGCACGATATACAACCAAGAATGCCGAGCTTGTCAAGACGCTCCTTCAGCACAAAGTGCGCTAACACTGAACTGCCCATTTTTAGAAAATTTGTATGTCAAGCACAGGAGAATCAAACAGTATTGAAACTAAAGGTATTGGTTTTGGAAATTCACCTCACGATTATGCTTAATGCTCCGAGAGGAATTACAAGTACAGCTGGTGCGAAGACATAAGCAACAAAGTTTGCGACCTCCCCAAGCAGCACTTGTGTAGGCCAACACTAACGAAATTTAATCGCATAGTTAAATCAAAATTGACTGCAAATTTTGTGTAGAATGAACATACTTGTGATCAATCCAGCCCACCAGAAAGGCTCCAAAAGATAAGTGTATCCTCCACCACCTGTAATTTAGAAATTGATGAGACACTTAAGCTGAAATGGGAGGAAAATTGCCCACAAAAAATTCTGAATTGACTAAACCTTCCCATATAGAATCCAGAAAGTAGATGAAACAGAAAAAAAAATTTGCCTTTTTCTTTTTGTCTTGCCAACTATGCTAATTAAGTATACATGAGATTAATAGGAAGCAAGACATCTGAAAATCAAGAAATTCTGGTTCATATCTCATAAATTCAATGAACTAACTGAACTATGTTGCATCAGCAATTCAATCGCTCTGCAATACCAATTATTTGCTTCAGTTGTTTTATATTTAATCGTGTAATTGGAACTTCGTTTCCAAATATGCAGTGATTGTTGTATCTGCTATGTATTGTCGACCATAGGGACCTATATGAAATGAAGTAAATATAATTAGATATAAGAGAAATGTTTCATTACATAGATAGCACCGGGGCTTTACCTCTCTTAATAAGCTTAGTTGACAGCTCTGGTACTGTAAGAGTACGGCAAAGCGTACATTCTTCCATATTCTTTGAAAACTTATAATCTGCAGTAAGGGGAAATTTAATAAGGAGTATATACGCAGCTAAGAACCATACAATGGTATAGATTATATGCGCAATGTACCATCATCGTCATTAATGTGAATGACGCTGTCCGAAGCAATGGAGTCTTGACTGATGGAGCCATCACTGGAACTATCTATGTAAATGATATTTCCATTGTTGTAGCTATTGGATCCTAGAAAAGATCATGCTGGCATTTTTAGACAATGTAGAAGCAGGTAATGATATATAGCAGACTGAATAGAGTGTACCATCAACACCATAATGTCAGACATTTATTTGCCATGTTTGTAGAATTGATATGTTGTATAAGAAGTTAGATATTTTAGCAGTATAATTGAAAAGGAGATACATTGGTAGTAACAGTGCAATGCATAGGATTTCATAACATAACATATATATAGAAAGCAACAGTCGATTGAATCAGTATGATAAAATTTATTAGTTAGGAATCTAAATTACGAAGAATCATTTAAGGGGCAAAAAGTTTTCTTTGAATATGCAGGCATATATATCAGTGAAGCAACAGAATACGATCTTCTATCAGATTTAATATAATTTCATGATCTGAACATAAAAAGAGCACAATAATTGGACAGTACCAGGATAGATAAACACAAGATATGTAAACTGAATTTATTGTCACATCTTTCATCATGTCACCCTTTTCTACAAAGCACACACATAAAATCAGCATGTAAGTGTTAGAACTTCTATTAGTAAATAAACTTAACAAAGAGTGGGCAAGAGGCAACCCTTGGAGCCTGGATAACAATAGTAGTTTCGAATTCTTTAGTTTTTGAGAGTACAATATGTAAGCGCTAGGTATAAAGTTTTTTTTATTTTTTTCTATATTCATATAAATGAAAACACCAAGTGTCTAATTACCTAACTGTTTTAGAAAGAAAACATAAATCCTTGGCCATGATGATGACATGAAATTTATAGGCTTGACTCTGTTCTTTTTAATACCAAAATATTATATGAAGGAAAACCTAGTGTTTATTAGTATTTCACATGAAATTATTGCCTTCAAGTATCACCAAATGACATACAAAGATTTCTTTAGAAGATCCATAGACCATAATCTGTGTTGCCAATGTATGAAAAAAAATATAAATCCACCCAAAAAATGAATCAAGGTGTCACCAAAGGTATGCATAGAATCTCACCTGATGTGATGAATAATATGCATAACATCTAACGTGTTCCTCTTTTGAACACATGGATTTAGTAGGGATCATATGGTATCACTAATTCACTGACACCTGCAGCGAAGGGATATGACCAAATTTGAAAAGCGTGATGTCAAAGTATGAAACCTAAATAGATTTTGTCTCAAGGAATCCACCATAGCTAGACAAAATCATGCAAATATGCTGCACATATGTTCCCATTGTTAGAAAGTAACCATGTGTGGCCTATAACTTATTAATAGGCAAAAGGCTTGCTTGCTGAACTCTTAAGTACCCAAGAAAGTAATTTTAGTTTGTATAAAAATAATAAAATGTAAGAAACATTAAGTATATTCCTCATGGGATAGGAAAAACGACAAAATTAATTAGTCATTGGAGTTCTGATTCAGCAAGGATCAATAGACATATCAAAACTTTCATTGGAGTTCTGATTCAGCAAGGATCAATAGACATATCAAAACTTTCTGCATTAAGAAAAAACTCCAAACACATTTATCAGATGATCTACATCTGATGTTATTCTCGAAACTATCGTCGAAGAAACTAAAAAAGATCTCATATAGGGCAATTAAAGACCACAGAGAATCATGTGAATAGAAGCTTTTGGTATCGGTAACCTGAAGCTTTTGTTGCAGCCATCAAGCTGCTTGCTTCATTTGGTCATTCCCCTCCAGCCAATAAAGCAAGAGGACCAATGTAGTAACACAAAAAATAATAGAGAATACTGCATGGAGCTAGAATGGGTATGAATTCAGAAGTAGGAATTGTGCAGAAACACTGTATTTATTTAGGAACATATCTAATTTGATGAAGATTCGATGATGCTCACATGTATCCAATTCATGCACAACAACTAACAATCATGTATGTGTATAAAAATGAATTCAGACAACGATTAGGCAGTTATGGTCTAACGGTCAGATGTTTTTATCATAGTACTGCTATAACACATTTTAAAGATCCCAAACTATCATCCTTGACTCTAACTATACTGGATCTTGGTGCACAACTAACTAGTAATGCTTATAATTGCAATTAGAAAAAGCATACCGCAGCTTCAATTGAAAGATTAAGTTCCAACAAAAGGTACTCCTATATAGAGGAAGCACGCAAATGAACATCCCTAGGACAATGTAATAAAGGCATCATAAGTCAGGCAACTTAAAACGTAGTGTTCTGAATAGGAAAGTGCAGCCAGAAGACCCTTGTTCTAATGCTACTCACCCTCGACCCTCCTCCCAGCCTTGCGTCGCTCCCAGACAGATACTCCCAATCCCAGGCCTTCTCTATTGTAATGCCACCTCCTTTTTCAGCTTGCTTCTCTAAACTCAAAAAATTCAGCCATTTCTTTCTGCTTAATATAAAAATGGAAACATAATTATGATCCGAGAACAACAAAATTGTATAGCTCATGGACATAAAAATGTATCGTTCACAAATAAATTCGCATTCAATCCATGGGTAAACTCTTTCTTTTCCTTAGTCCCTCTCAAGCATTCTCGACAATGCCCCTCCATACATGCTGCAGGTTCGAAGAATTGCACAAATCATGCAATGGAACATACAAAAAAGCAAGAAAACGGAAGGGAATGAAACCTTACATGGCGGCGGCGGCAACAGCGCTCCACGGGCTAGGCAACATCAGGGCTTCAAGGGCTGGGTGGCGTCAGGGGCTGGGCGATGACGATAGGGCTCCACGGTCTAGGCGGCGCTGGAACTGGTCGACGTCGGGGGAGGGCGGTGTCGGGGCTTCACGGGGACGGCGGCATGGGGGCGGGGTGGGGGGATGGGGAGGGGGGCTGGGCGGCACTGGATGGCGTCGGGTGAGGGCACAACGTCTAGGGAAGGCAGCTGGGCGGCGTCTGGGCCTCGTGGGTTCGAAGAACAAAGAGGATAAGAGGGGAGGGATGGGAGAGAAGAGATGGGGAATAGTGTTTTTGTTCAAGGGAAGAAGAGCTTTGATCAAGCCAAACAAAGGACCCCACCGGCGAGGCCCACATGCAGCCTCAGGGGAAGATCAAACAAAGCTAGAGGAAAAGCTAGAGCTATGAATAGTAGAACTTCACCTGCTGCGAATAGTACAACTCCACCTGGAGGCCTCCATATGGCTTCCCTTTAATTAGCCATACAGGTTGAAGAGATTTGATTTACATTCAAACTCATTTATAGAATATAAAAATCAAGCTGGTATGGACTAAGGACACTATCTAAACTGTGAGTTATGTGGGCATTGTCCTCTTCTTTCTTTACAACATCTTCAATAACATATATATAGTGATATACATACTACCCTTTCAAATAATATATTAGTTTTTGACATCTTACGGATAAAGTGTCATCTCATCTACAATATACCACTCAAAGTAGTACAATAGATGCATTATAGCGATCCATATATTACAAAATTATTTTACAAACTCAAATAACAAAGTAAATTCGTACAACTGATTTTTGAAAATATGGAAAATTTAAAATCATTTCTAGTTGGTATAGCAAAAGACATCTACTATAGCACTTGTCTTGCATAACCTACACTTCTACGCTTCAGTGCATTCATCATGGTAGTCGAAGTAGTAGTCGACTCCTTCATCTTCTTTCGTTGATGACTTCTCCTAGGGAACTTCTTCCTCGACCTCACTGTAGACTACAATCTAAACAAATGATTATAATATAGTGATGAGTACAAAAGGTACTCAACAAGCCCAGAAATAGTAAATAAGTGTTAGATGCATTATATTTACTAAGAATAGTAGTGTTTTCTAAAAGCAATGCATTTTGTAAGGTAAGAGAGTAAATTTATTTATTAGAGAGTTATGATCTCATGTCTCACAGGCTGCTCGAGTCCCCGATAGATTAGTGTTGTACCGCATTCACATTTTCAACTAGGAACATGGAGTGGCATTGCCACACTTTGTTACACTCTGCAGATGTGTGCAACTTTACCCACAAAACACCCATGGTTATGTATCTGAAGTTGCAAGTCTCATTCACATTTCCATGGTCACAAAGCCGTTTCACTGTTGTTCTACCATACCCAGTGTCGTAATCTCACACAACAGGCCTAGACTACTTGTCTCATGCTGATACAATAGATCCAGTGTACCATGGCTAGCACCGACAGCCAATACCACATTCCTAGTAGTTGATATTACAGATCCAACCACCAAAGCCTTGCCTTCCCAGGGGAGTATGACATAACACAAGAGTTCTTTAGCTCAGCCCCGCCCATACAGGCTATGTCGTAAGTGCGGTCACTACAGCGCTTAAGCACAATCAATCATTGGTTACTTTAACCTTATATGAAAAATCATGTGATGAAACCCACCTTTCAATGTGTCTCATAGCACTTTTCCAGGGTTTCACCACCAGCCATGATCACGCCCAAAAACTAGCGATCGGTATCGCAATTTTATTCACTTTAGAAATCATTTTATGCAGGTTATAGAAGAGATGAAAATTTTGTAAAACGTTCTCAATGGATATGAACAAGAAATTGAACTTTTCTAATAATGGATAAGTAGTGAAGTTCAACGGGTTTGCTTGCTGAACGCTGGCTTCTGGAAAAGAAATGATAAAGCTCGATAAGGACTAATTCTAGAAAATAATTCAACATGAATGCAGATATCATGCTCATGCATACATGGGAAAATGTACCTTAATATGCAAGAATTAATATACAAATTTTATTGAACATTCTATGAGCGAGTTATAATATTTATGTAAATAATAAAGCTTTAAATATTTTTAGGATTTACATGAAATAGTACATACGATTTAAATTAATTAATCTTATTTTGCCTTAATTAGGAATCAATATTATTTTCCATCATATTTTAATTCACCTACTAATTAATTTATACCTAAAATTTGTGATTTTAGTATCTGTCTTAATCTATCTTTCTCTTTTTTCAAGAAAATAACCTATAATGAAATTTTATATTAACCGTTAGTTAAATATTTATTAATTCTTATATTTCTTTTTATTGAGAAGGAAAATAATTTGAGTTTGGGCTTTATTTCTATTTTAAAGAAAAGAAGATAAACAAATGTATTGAGTTGGCCTGCTCCATTTCCTTAGCAGGCTCGACCGGCCTATCAATTTATTGGGCTCGAGCGGCTCAACTTGGGCCGTGGCCATTTGGGCCCGGTCAGTTTCCTCCGCCGGCCCATTGGCCCACCCTAGCGTCCCCCTCCTAATCTCTCTCTCCTTCCCACTCCTCATTTGCACGCACCTGATTTTTCCTCTCTCCCTGCCTGTTTTCACTCATGCACGCCAGTGCCATCGCCCGTAAGCATCACCTCCTCCTCTGTCTAGTGCCGATGCCGGTGTTGTAGCTCCTCCTTTCTCCCCCACTGCTTCTTCCTCTCACTTGCGCTCTGCCCACTCGGCCCCTCCTGAGCGCATAGGTGTCGCCGCCACCGCCATCAACCCTAGTTGGGCTTGGCCTCACCGATGCTGGGTGGGTCGGGCTCGGCCCCAGCACTCGCCCTCCATGCTGTCGTGCCGGTGCTCCTAGTTCGCCGGTTGATTTGCACCTCCAAGGTTTGGATTCCCCTCCACCAGCCAGTTCGCCACTTCGTTCAACGCACCTTGCCTCCTTTTGCTGCCACCATCGTCGGAGGGCGATGGAGTTGGCCACCACTGTAACCGCGGCAGTGGTGGCTCTCCACCTCGGTGAGCTTCCCCTTTCCCCCTCCTTTTTCTTCATAGTTCTAGGTTGACCTAATTGGTCCGATTGCCATGTTCGGTTCGACGGTTTTGTAATTCCTGTGGATGTGCTCATGCTATACTTCTCTGTGTTAAACAATTTGTGGATGGCATGATTCGTTACTTGTTCATGTCTATGCAATCCTGTCATGCCCTAATGCTTGTTCCTTCTGTGATTAGCTATTTTTGACTAGTATGATCCGATGCTTTGGTTCTAGTAATATGAACCTATTACTATATGCTGATAAGACCTTGATACTGCACTTGGCTCTAGTTGGGCATTCTAAGATGCTAAATACATGCTATATTTGCTAAGAACAGTAGTGTTGCCTCCCCCTGCTGATTAATGATGTGTGCTTGTCTTTTGATCCTACTCTATTATGATAATAAAGGATCTGACCATATGGATGAGCTCTTTATATGTATATTTTGTCATTTTATTATACTGAGAGAACATATATTATATTTGATTCTTGGCTAGCTAGAGATGATGCTTTTGCATCTATTGCAATTTTTGTATGCCAACTAGTTGTCTTAAGCCCTGTGATGAACACTTCTGAGGGCCCTATCTCTTATTTCATCAAGCTCTCATGCTAACTGATGATTTTTGGATGAAAACCTATCTTGTTTTGCTATGCACAGGGGCAAACTTGGCTTCCTATGTCCTTGACCTTTCTCCTAGTCTTGTTGGTGGCTTCCTTCCTTCTTCTCTACTCCTCCTGATCTTCTCTGCCTTGCCGCTCCTGGATCTTGCTCTCCTAGTTCTTAGACCTCCCGGAGCTTGGCTTCTATGCCATGGTTCCTTGAGTTGGTTCTTGAGGAAATGGTGGTCTCAGTGCTAATTGTGGTGATGGTGGCTTGCTACTGTGCTATATTTCTCTATTGGGTTGTCTTACCCCTATTTCTACAGAGCTTCCTTGAGGTCTCTTCGGTGGTAATTTTGCCACCTCCTACCACCTTACTTCAGTTGTGTCAATGCTAGACAGCTATTGTGGTTGTTTCACCTATTCTTTGCTAGCTTCTAGGCTAAGGAATTGACCTTAGTTAATTTTGATGGGCTACTGGATATTCACTCGGATGGATGATGCCTTATCTCTCATCTTTTGGACTTTTAAAACCTTTTTCAAAAACAAAGAAAAAATTATCGGAGGCAAAGTAGTATAGGTAAAATAAAACTATTTTATTACGCACCACTTTCTCAAAATATATATGTATACATATATTAGATTTGTCCCATAAGGGTCTTAAACGTGTGGCCCTTGGACATTTTTGAAAACAAAATATTTTTTAACTTATTTGTCAAATGAAATTATCTAGGTTCTACCTCGGGTATTCTTTTGCTCTTGTAACTAATCTTACGGGTTTAAGCGAAAATGTGCCGGTGGAACCGCCTTTATTTCAAAAACTCATTTTCAACACTCATTGCCTCCTACAGCAATTCACGTGATCCTAATAGTCTCGATTGCATATACTCGATGACCTCGAATACCGTAAATATTTCTGAAGGCTGCCTCCCCCACACTCGGTCTTCTACGACTCGACATCCGGAGATAAGGTTTGGATTTTTGTATAGATAGAATTTTATCTAATGTAATTTTTCATTTCTTCTCTTCTTTTCTTTTTATTCTTGTACTCGGACAATTGTAATTGTAATAATGTAATTTTCTTTTTATTATTTCTTCTTTTGTATCTTGCAATCCAACATTGCACAATACATTTAGTTTAATTGAATTCAGATTTCCGGTGTCTATATGGATATGTGTATAGAATGATTGCATGAACGCGATGTATGAAGTGAATGTGTAAAACAATTCCCCCGCTTAGTCTAGTCAGCAATGTTGACTCGACAAAACATGACCTGTGAGTCATGTGATGACGTGTACATCTGTGTGATGAATATCTTGCCACTTTGTGTTGCGTTGAATTTGAGGTTGCATGAATTCGGTTTTGAATTTGTGGTTGATTGTTTGAGTTTCTCAATTTGTCTCAAGGAAAAATTGAATGGATAAAGGATCTTTCTCGACTGACTTGGGTCAAGTGGAAAACTTGTGCTCGCGACGCTTTGCTTGGTCTATTGTGTGCAGGTGCGAGTTGGGTGCGGCGATGGTTCGGCCATATGGACCGGCATGATAGCTTGGAGGGCTGAGATGCGGTCAAGGAGGTGGCGACGACATCGTGCGGCTTAAAAGCATGTACGCGGACAACAAGAAAGCGGGTGGAGACGAGACGTGAGGACCAAGTCAGTGAGAGGGCGTTTTGGTAAAAACGCAGAAACCACCGAAGCTCAGCCAAGAAACTGCGGCGGCGGCCAGAAGCGGTTTAGGGTTGGTAGCTTAGGGTGGAAGAAAAATCGAGAGGTGGCTAAGCTATTTAGACGCTTTGGGATGCGTGCTAAGTAGTTAGGCTCATTAGGGCATGAGGCCCAAGAGTGGAAGAGGGGGTTGTCCCTCCCCACTATAAATAGGTGATGAGGGTTTTGTTAACCCTCAACCCTTTTGATTAGATTATGAGAGCTGCACTTAGAGAGTGCTTTGCCTAAGATGAGAGGCATGTAAAAATACTAGAAAATCCACGAAAATCAATACAAAAAGATTTCCAAGGAAAGCCATGAGTCTCCCCTTGTGATTGTGAGTTTTTCTCTTCTTTGCTCTTTGGATTTTCGTTTTTCTCCTTCCCTCATGGATTGGTTTTTGTCTTGTCGAGTTAATGAAGGATAGATTACTCTCAAAGTGAATCTATCTAAGCCTACCCAAGAATCAATCTCGTTCTTCACGTTCTTTTTGAGTTCTTGAAGTTGCTTGAGGGAGAAGAAAGAAATTGGGGTTTTTGCTTTTGATACGATCGGAGATTTGTTTCTTGAGGTTTGGTTGGTGGAATTGATTGTTAGGACGTGTGAGATGTTTCTATGTTGATTGAATATCAAAATCCCTCACAAGTTCTAAGAATCAATTGATTTGATTTCATGCAAGTTTTTCCTCTCATTTGCTCTTGGAACAGCTGTTAGTAGATTGGGGTTTTCTCTCAGCACAGATGAACTTTTGAGGTGATTCCAATTGGAACAGCTCCGTAAGTCTTTTGTCTACCTCTGTGCAAAATTTCATTCAATTCCGTTGGGTGGATCAAAATCTGCGAACGTTTTACCGAGCGTCAATCTGCTGTTTTTCAAAAACCGGAAGTTCCGCTTTTCTTACTCCGGAGGTTCCGATCCACATCGGAAGTTCCGATCCAGGAGTCGGAAGTTCCGATTTTTCCAGAGCATTCAAAATTGGGGTAGCTTTGGAACCTCCGGTAAGTTTCGATCCACATCGGAAGTTCCGATCCAGGAGTCAGAAGTTCCGATTTTTCCAGAGTTCAAAATTGGGGTAACTTCGGAACCTCCGGTAAGGTCGGAACTTCCGATATATACACCGGAACTTCCGATCTGGCTGTGTTTTTGCGTAACCTTTTTCAACCCATTTGTCGATTGCTTTTCCGCTGCATTCCTTGATTTGAACACAATAGCTAATCAATAGTTTTATGTTCTAATCTTGTGAAGAAATTTTTAGTTCGACATTCACCCCCCTCTGTCGGAAGCCACCGATCCAACAAGACCAACTTAGCAACGTGAGTTAAATGCACCTCCATCCTGGGTCTTCACCGGCTATGTGTAAAATTAGGGTTTTCACAATACATTAGCTGTTACTAAAGACTTGTTATATAAATTTTTTGTTAACGTAGAAGATAGAGAGAAAATGGTTTAATTGTTACTCCAGTAGAAACAATATGAAATTTTGTACCAAGACATTAGTGACAAACTATTGTTTGTTGGAGATATTCTTGTTATTAAAATATTTATTTTATAGGCTCAATTTTCTTATATTAATATATAACTTTTATTATAATTTTATTAATAAAGTATCTTTAATAATTTATTAGAGCTGATAAGTTTTCCTTCTTTATTGTAACGAGATGCTCTTAAGGCCTGTTTGTTTAAGCTTTTTTTTTGCTTCTGGACTTTGACTTCGAAGCCAGAAAAGCACCTATTTACCTGCTTTTGGCTTTTAGCTTCGAAAAGCCTGAAATAATTTTTAAATTGTTTCAGATTTTTCGAAGCTAAAAATCAAAATCAGGTAAATAGGTGCTTTTCTGACTTCAAAACCAAAGTCCAAAAAGCTAAAAGCCAGCCAAACAAACATGCCCTAATCGTCCCGCAAGGACGCACACGAGCTGATAAGTTTTGCCTCTTTATTGTAATAGTGGGACCCTCCTTCCCCGGCCGTACGGTGCTCTTTCTCCTTCCCTTTGCTGCGATTGCTTCTCATTTTCAGCTCCTCCCTCTTTTCGCCCACCCCAAGCAACCGCCCGCTTTCTCGCCGTCGCCGCGGCTGCTCACCGGAGACCTCGAGGCTTCTCCATCGCTCGCGAAGGTCGCTCTCCTCTTCCTCTGCCGATGATACGGGCCCTGTGAGCTCTCCTCCCATCCCAACCCCCGCTCCCTTCAGTTCGTTGTTTCATCTCACTTAGTAAACCCAGTATCCTGATGGAGTATTAGGCTCTGATATAGCAGCATGCTTCTACCGGGTAGCGGTTGGTCTGCTGCTTTGGCTTTGCTCGTGTGCTTGGTACCCCAGAATTTGGAGCGGTTCTGTTTTTAGGTTTCATTGTACGTGTATACCGCGATACGTTTGCGTGTGCAATATCGGAATTTGACTTCACGGTGATTTTCTAAGCATGTCAAATTCCTTAGATTTTGTGAATTGTTTGTTGGTTTTGTAGTGTAACGGTATACGTGATTGATTAGTGCTTGTATCTAAAATTTGTTCCACGCCTCTCATTAGTTACAGGTGTGATTGCACTTCTCTAGGGTTATGATCGCCTTCCCAGTGTTAATCTGTCTCACTAACTTTGTTGATTGCAATGATAGTCAGACCGAACAGTTCTTGCAATAGTTATTGTGATGACTATGCAGTATTCTGCAGCTTTGATCGGTGTTGTTTGCATTCATGGTTATAACCATGGTATAAAAGGGAACTCTTCTCTGGTTACAACATCCATCTTCATTCTTGCAAGAACTTAAAGACAGAGAATTCATGGTGGATCAATAATTGGATTAATTAGAGAATTACTTTTCTGATAGGTATATATATCTGTGAAATATGTATAGCTGATGATTTTTGTTTGCACCTTTTCTATTTTGCATGTGTGGAATAGTGTAATAGGAAAATGTGGTTTGATTCATTGATATTTGAATTGGACCTATTCTGAAATTGAGGTATTTTGAATTGTTTCTTCACATGGACAAAGTAAGAGAAAACTTCTGTCTGGAAACACGGAAGAACGTTCTTTGCTGATATTATTACTAGTATTCGTTACCGGCTTATTCACATAGTTACTATACCTTCCCTACGGGTTTAGCTTCTGACGTGTTTGGAACACATACACTTCAAACACACTTAAAATTCCATGTCAACAGTTATGTCTGAGGGGCACCACTGATGCTAAATTGTGCAGTTGTTGATTTTTGTATAGTTTACATCTAGTACAAGACGATGATGTCAAGGCCTGTGGTGCTTGTTTTCCTGCTGCTGGTACTCATAGTCACATCTCAGTTCGAATGGAAGCAACAACTTGTCAACGAATTGGGATCTTCATCTCACAAGCAGAACCATATTTCAAGTAGAAATGAACTTGTCAAGGAAAAGGTGAGCCCATTGTATACCTGAATTTTTTTCTTGTCCAGACTGTTCTTGTTAAGAGAATTGTTAGATGCTTATAAGTTGATCTGATGTGAAAAGGAGCTAGTTAAATAATAGGTTACTTGCTAAGAGAATTGTTAGATGCTACTTGTTGCTGCCTAAACGTGACACTCATGGTAGAATGTACCTGTGTGTGAGAAAGTTCAACAATGCTAATAATATAACCTTATATACTTCTATGTTGTTGTCTATGTTTGGTAAACATCATGAATATTTTGTTATTGGTTAGGAAAAGCTATTTAAATGCAAGATGATGTCAAATTTTTCTAGATCTTTCAGATTTCTGAATTGTATCGAATGCGGTTCCAAGTTTTTTGTTTTGTTATGCAGATAGATAAAATTGTCATCCTTATCAAGTTATACTTTTTGTTGCAGATAATCTTATCTCAAGAAAAGATGATTCAGCGATTGAATGAGTTCATCCAGAATCTTCAGAAACAGTTGCTGGAATGTCGTGGCAATAATATGACAGGCAATTCTTCTGGAGCTTCTTTGACATCATATATTAGTGAGATCCAGAGGCAGCAAATGATGGATGATTGATCAGGCACCAGCCGTATATATCAATACTGTGGGATGTGCGATTCCAAACCGTGCTGGTAGTCAATTTCTCCTAGTAAAGGTTGTTAGAATATAGCATTAGCATGCATAGAATAGTGATAGTTTGGTTGCATAGCAAAACAAAAGCTGGTCCTTTGATTAAAAAGAAGAAAAAAATGTGTATCAAGATTTCCATTTTATCTTTAAGAAGACCTTCGTATGTATATTATGTTATGACCGACATATATGTGTTCACAATATAAGCAATATATTGTATTCTTCATAAAATATGTTATCTGAAAATATTTTTGTTAAGTATAAACTGCATTGGAACTGCATGTTAATGGGTAGAATGGCATTAGCTCTGAAGCATAATTAGGTGATCTCATGGGCTGGAACACTTCAAATAGGAGCAAGCTCTTTGGAAGCATGCTAGTATGGCTGGAAAAAGGGCTTGAAGCTCACTAGCCGCTCGGGCTCGAATCAAGCTCGGCTCGACTGGATAACAAGCTAAGCCCCTACATTCTAGTCTCTCTGATTGTTGCAGTTGTTGTAATGTCAATAGATTCTCATGGTATGGTTATGCACCTTGACGCAACTTTTGAATCTTTGTGCAATGCTGCAATATGTCAACAACATTTCTAGCCTCTTTTGTTTCCTTATAAAATGCTAACTATAGGACATATTAAAAGTGCATCTTGGCCCCCTAAGTGAGTTCTAGTGATTAATGAAAAAACGGTTAAGGGACTAATATATGCATCAAATGTCATCAGTGCCATGAAGGAGTGTTCAGCCAGCTTTTGTGACCCCTAAAAAGTTATAGCGGAATGATGGCTTGAAGAAATGAAGATTAAGGATATTTTTCTATCTCTTTTGGTGATTCATGAAATCACATTGAGTTTAGGACAAGCTGTACTATTAAGGGGGCTGAAATCAACTAACTAGTGAGAGTGTGTTGCTAATGTTCAATTAGGAACCAATTTCAAAATTCAAAGAGGCCTTTGAAATTCCTCTACACACTTTTTTAGCAATAGTCGGAACCTTTCTAGATCCATCTCGGAGTATCCGAGATCTAGTTCTGTGTGTGGAATTAGGGAATTTGGAACTTTTGAGTTGCCCTTCTTGTTCGGATTTCCGGATATCGGAACATCCAAGATTTTTCCCAGAACCTCCGAGTTTAGGTTTTAGAAACATCTAAGTCCTGACTGCTCCAATTTTGGAGCAACTGGATATCTTCCGGTGCTCTGAGTCCCTATTTTGGACTTCCTTTGAAATCTTGAAATATTTGAATTTTAGTCTGGACCTTCCGAGTTTCAGTTCTGGAACTGCCAATGTCCTAAGTGCTCTAAGTTGGAGCAGCTGGAAGTTTAGCAGATGCTTTGAGTCTCTATTCTAGACTCCTTGAAATCTTGGACTGTCCGGGATCATTTTCGTAACCTCCGAGTCCATGTTTTGTACACCTCATTCGAGATATTTTAGAATTTCGGAAGTCCCAAGTGCAATGCCGGAGCAAGTTCTAGAGATGCCTTGTTAAGGCTATTTAGTATCTTGAAAGGTCCAAGTTCCATGTCGGAACCTTTGACATTAGCACTTGTCTGCTATACTCTGAAAGTCGGAACCTTCAAGTTTTTGTCGGTTGTTTCGAGATCTGTTTCTAGACAACAATATAGCTGTTGGTTTGAAAATGTCAGAACCTCTGAGTTCTTCTTCTTCTTGCACAACGGCTAGTTTTTTAGGGGTTGGGTATTCATACCCTTAAGCCTCTTGGCATGAATAACTCTGTGAAATATTTATTTTCTGCTTTTCTAAGCCTCCTGCCACAGTTTGTCAAGCCAAAGTTTCATTCTTTGAGAGAAAGAGATTGAGTTTTAGTTGAGCATCAAGTAAGAGTTCATCTCCAAGCCAATTTGATTGAAGTCTGTTAATCTTGAAAATTGGCGTCTCCTAGACGGCTAAGAGTCGTTGAGAGCCTTCAAGAAGAAGTGTGAAACGCCACATCAAGTGAGGGTTTGGAACTCGCCTACCGCAAGGTAAAGAGCTGCCATAAGTGAAGGGAGGCTTCGCATCGACAAGCTTCTTGGAGGAAGAGCATATTTCGGTGCTGGTTTCGATTGTTGGATTAAGCTTTCACAACAGAGACGTAGAGCCTCGCTAAAGGCTCGAACTTCGACAACAAATCTTTGTCTCCCTTGTAATTGTGATTGTTCTCATATCTTCATACCTGTCTTTACCGCATATCTTATTTACTAGCATGCATAGGATTTGATTTGGTTAGAAATTTTCATAATCTCCTAGTCACCCCCCCTCTAGTTGATAACCTTGTTCCTTTCACATGTGTTTCTGGTGGAGGACTTCCCACACAACGTTATCCTCAGGGTAATTAGATAATCCATCTGTGCACCATGGAGACCAAGGCTAATAGATGATATCTGCAGACACCAGGAGAAAAGAAAAAATACCACAGCAAAGGTAATACTATTGAATGATGTCTATCTATGTTGCTATCTGTGCTCTGCAAATGGAATGCTGTCATAGTTTGTACTATGATGTTCTTCTATTTCCTTGTTAGTCTAAGGTCCACCTTTTTGCAAGTTATTATTGGTTAACTAACAACGGTGTTTTAGCTCTTATGATAATTTCAGGCTAAGGAAGTAAGGAGGATGTATAAAAAGTTCAAATTAGAAAAATTACCCATGTTCTAAATTTTCAGTTGAGTACATATGGGAAGAGAACGATCTTAAGCCATGTATTCAATTGCTTGATGTGTGCAAAAACATCAGGATATAAGAAAGGAAAATGTGCTGATTTGCCCCCAAAGTGAATAATGGATTCATAAGGTGTACATAGATTGGGTGCTAAGAAACCATGGTGACCATTTATAGAAAATTTAAAGCCATTTTTATTGTAAATTAGTATGCGAAGTAGCTAACTTCAGTCGTAAAATGTCACAACATAGACAACCCTTTTGCTTCTTTCCTTAGTAGAGGAGAACATAGGACAGGAAGAACAAAGAGTGGATTTTGTGCTCTTGGGACCTTCAGAAATTCGAAACGGGTACTTGCACATTAAAAAATTCCAATTATTTTATTGTAGATATACATTGTGGAATACTATGTAGATTAATTATTTTTTGTGAAGAAAGATGACCATTTATGTGCTGTACAAAAAAGACAAGGGATGAAGGGCTAATATAGCAATTAGCAACTATACGTGAACTTTTTTATATTGTTTTGTGCAGTATACAAATGTGTATCCTTTTTAGTAAAAGTTTGCAAGTGCTAAATGTTTTTGTTATTATTAATTTTACCTGGCAGCACATGCTCCTAGTGCAACTCTGCATTTTTCTGGAAGAACATGAGAACACAGGGCAGATCAATCCATTTTCGATGTGCTCTCCACCCCCATGGCCCACATGAGAACACTAGAACATAGGGCAGGACGAATCAATCTTGTTCCGCTGTACCCCCCACCCCCACCACCAGTATGTGGTTTTGTCCTGTTGAATGTTGTTGTTGCAGCTGCTGTTGCTGCCTACAGCTTGCAAAACAATATGACTTGATTTTTAGTTACACTATGCAACTGCATATGTTGAGAAAACCAATTATGCGCTACCTCTGTTCGTTTTTACTCATCATTTTTGAAATGGTCTCCAATACACATTTTTGATGATCTGGTCATTACCATTTTCTAATTATATGCTAGCAAACATTCTGAAAATTATACTGATATGGAGAAAATAGTATAGTTTTCAAATCACAAATGTAAATATATTTTTATCTATAATCGTGGTCAAATTTTTTAAAAGGTTGACTGCGCATTCTAGAACTAGAACGAAAAGTAAAAGAGAACAGAGGGAGTATTTTGGAGTATTTGCGTTTATCTGGAACTGCTACCAGTACCATTGTGATACTTTACTTTCTGTAGGCCTGTGTGATGGTTCTCTGGTGCTCGCAGTCCAAGCCGTCAAAAGACTGTGTGCCTTCAGTGCCTTGGAAGACTGATGCTGGGCAAAAAAAGCGTAGGCTTGTTTGGATTGGATACATCTTAGATGGTTTTTAGAGTTTTTAGATATGAGTATCAAATACTTTTCTGGTTAGGTAGTAACATTTAGGGTCATGGCATAAACCGTTTCAGTGTTATGAATGATCAAGATCAATGCCACTCATTTTTGAAACAAGTTATACTTTATTGTCTAGCTCATCTTGGTTAATATGGCAATACATCTCCCTTTGGTCCCAGATTTATGTCTATTCCGCTTTGTGTTTCTTAATCCAAGAAATAAGGTACTCTGCAGAAATTAAGATGCTGGACGTCCAGTTTGTGTATTATTTTTGGATTTTGGTTGGATGATTACTACAGCAATGCCTTTTTCAGTGCCTTGGGATTAGCTTATAACAGCTGTAGCCTGTTAGCGTTTCTTTCTTATATACTTGTTAGGGGTTCTTTTCTTGGCAGTTCACTTTTACATTGGGATATTTTACAATCACGCCGGTCATTGATGTAAATGTTGTGCTGTCGACTACGCTTGAGTAACTGTTACTGAGATGGCCTTGCCTAGCAGTTGCTGCTGGGTAATAACCATTCATGCTTCCTGGATTTGTTTTTCTTGTATTGAATAGTTCTTATACAGAAGATTTATTGGGGAAGGGGAGACTTATTCAGTTCATCGACATACACATAACTCCCAAACCTTCAATGTTGAACTGACATGTGTTAAATGCTTTCTATTAGGTGCTCATGCCTTGTTCAGCCATTTTCTTTCCCTGAGCAGCTATGTATGAAAAGGGACTATCGGCATGTCATCTCCTTAAGTGGGAGGAAAGGTGATAGTGTATCTCCCTTCTTGGCAGGGAGGTTAGGCGAGCCAGCCTCGTTAACATGGTTAATTTTGGGGTTTGAAAGTTTTTGTAGTACAAGATCTGTAGCTTTTGAGCATCCAAACCTGAATAGTAGTATTCTGGATGTGTTCACTGTGGAGATATGTGCTTTGATTCTCATAATCTCTCGCTGCTCAAGTAGATTGTACGATCAGAAATCAGCGTCCTTACATTGCATTTATGGGCATGTGTATGTGTGTTCCATGCAGGTGCCATTGAAGGACTGGAATGCTGTCTTCACAAGTAATGAAGTAATGCATGCTCTGTTTGCGAATTGATGATATCAAGGTACTCCTACTTTTTAAAGTTTGACCCGTAGAGTCTAAGTAGTGATCAATTCTACACTTCATTAATGACACTGTATTTCTGCATGTACTAAGTTAATCTCTTTGCAAGGGGCGTGCACTCAGTGTGGACATTGTGCTCTTATGGTTAGTGTGGCATGGACTGTGGCATGATACTGATTTATCTATTGTTGCAATAGTTAATAATCCTGGAATGATTGCAGTTCTTACATCGTGATAAAGCTATTGTTAAGAACTAAACTTTCATATGTATAGCATGGTTGTCGCAGACTTGCAGATGTAGGTGGATTCTGGAGCCATTCATATTAGCCCTGGATAAAATAAGGTGTGCAGATTCTGAAGTTCGTTCTCATAGATTTTAAGTTAATATATACCTTCCAATGTTGAGATCCCTATCATTAATTGTTGACACAGTTTGGTATTTTGGCATAAATTACGCGTTTAGAATATGTGATTGCCCTGCCAAACCTACAGGTCGGAGGACTCATCGTTGATTATTCCAACACAGAGGGCCAAGCGGGAAGTACACAGGCCTGTTTGGATAAGGGGGATTTGACTGCGATGTATAATTGATTTTCTTCATGGAAGAGTAGTTGCAAGTGCCATCGACGATTTGCAGTTCTACTCTAGGATTTGCGAGAGGTGATTGACAGATGGTTTTGTGATCTGGATGAACTGAGTAGTAGTTACATAAAAACGATAGGCACATGGCAGAGTGCACAGTACTATGCAGTCCCGCCAGTTTTGTCAGGACCACCAACCTGCATATGAAATAGAGAGGGATGTGTCTACGGTCCAGATTGGCAGCATCCTGCGAATATGTGATTGAGAAGCAGGGTCCCTATGGTTAGCTGCTTACGATAGTGCGGGCTTGAGTGTTGTGGAAATTAGCGCTTTCGCAGTGATTTTGTGGTAGAAGTTGGGTGTAAAATTTGAAAGAGATTGGGAACGCCTCCCATCGCTCGCTAGATGTGGCTAGATGTGGCGAGTTTTCATCCTCACCATCTGCCAACTGCTTCTCTCCCTTCCTTTCCCTCCCGCCACTCCTGAGCCACGCATCTCTAACGTCCCTCCGAAGCGATGCGGATGGAGTCGGTGGCGATGTTTTGCTAGGGTTTCGCGGCCGGATTCATCCCATCTGACCGGTTCCGCGTCGATTTCGCAAGCCAAAGCCAAAACCCAGCCCCCTTCTTGCCATGGACGCCTCGACGAGGTGAGGATCCGGGATCTGTTCCGCCGTGTGGCCTCGCCTCGTTGACGCTTACTTGAAGCTCCGAAGGTAGCGCTGCCACCGAGCAACTTGTATCGGCGGGATCTAACCATCTAATCTTTTGCTGCTATCGATGTTAGGTACGGGCACGCGCCGGCTGTGCCCTCCGCCATCCCTGATTTGGGAGCTGACCATGTTCTCAGTGTGTGTGTGTGTGTAGAATAGACGAGGAGAGGAGCCACCAGACGCACATCGCAGCGGGGTCGCAGTACTTGGCCAGCGGCAATTTCGCGGGCCACCACCGGCAAGGACACCCTCGTCTTCCTCTGCGCCCTCAGCCAAGTAGCGTTCCTCCACCACCTCTCGCTTCTTAACCCCAGTTCCCCACGCCTCTCTGATCGATGCTTACGTAGATGCCATCTTGCCTATGCAGATTTGCCATTTCTCTAATCCCATCTGCTTAGCACATTTTCTGTATTATGTAGGTGTTGGTTTGCTGCATTATGGATTTGTGAGGTCTTGCACATTTTCTTTATGTTCAATCTGAGTTCATATATTATAGATCCTACGAGGTAGAGTAGTTCTTGTTTGGTTAGTTGCATATGTCAACAAATCAGGGCCACATGGTGCACGTAACCTAAACATGCGATTAGTTTAATATCCTTGCATATGGAATAAACATCATGTTCAAAACCCATCCATGTGCCTGATGACTGTGGACGACTATTTTACTAGGGACACAATTACACAATGCATGGCCCCATAGCGTGCACTATAAATTGTCGTTTCAGGTCTAAGTCTATATATGAACAGCTATAAGAACAATAATTTTAATGTAAGAGTAGGTATGTTATTAGCTATTATTTCTTCTGTTTCATCTACGAATTTTTAGAAATGCTGTTACTGGCCTACGACTGTTGCATCTCTGAATTTCAGTTTTACTTCTCCTATGACTGTTGCAGATTTGAAAAGAAAAAATAATAACACAAGTAATTGTGCCCAGATTTGCTGATTACTTTTTTCTATTGCAAGTGTCCTGCACATCATTAAGTACTTTTGTCTCCTTAATGAGCTAATTGTGCCCATCATTGCAAAGTTTAGAGCAAGCTAGTCTCCTTTTATGAGCTAATGAACGTAACTTGTTTTGAGCATCTAGGTGCCGGCCTTATTATTTCAATGCTCTTCAGTAAGGAAGCAGTATGCTGCTGCTTCTGACGTTAGTTTACAGTTGTCCTTTCTTTTCGTGTGTTATATTTAGCGTTTGATTTGGTTGCTAAGAGTAGGCTTTCAGTTGTAGGGGGTCACTTCAGCAAATCCCAATATGGCAGTGGTATCATGGTTGCCATTGGAAGTACTCATTTTTCATGTAGTATTGATTATGCAGATTTCTATTCCTAATCTTTTTTCTATTTAGTTACTATCAGTTGCTGCCAAGATAAACTATTCTTCAAGATGAACAAGGATCTGAAGAAAATTCATGAAGGATGGGCCTGGACAATTAAAGAAATAGAGGGGATATTATGTGCTTTTAAGAAATTATCCATAGATAATTTATCTCTTATGTCATGTTCTTGTGCAAATGATATGAACTAGGTTCTACTTCAAATCAAAGAACTTGCTCACAGCCTTGATCAAGTTGTGATGCAGTCAATGGAGTTACTTGGAAGAGATGCGATAGATCCTGACCAAAATGACAACCATTATGACATGGACCCTGATGATTGTCTCCCTTACGACTACGAGAGTGATGAGAGTGGTAAACGTGATTATTGTAGTATTGGGAAGATGAGGGGATTGATCTCGATAGTGATGGTTCAGGTAACAACAATTTGTTTTGCACAGTGGTTAATATTGGAGTTGTACTACTGTTGAACTACTTTGAACATAGAAATAATGTGGTGTAATGATGTGTTGTACGCTTTTAGCTATATGGATGTTCTAACTTTATGTACTGGTGTTGTATTATTCAGAATATGAAAGTAATATGATATAATGATATCTTGCATTAATTATATGCTATACGGATGTCTATCTTTTTATTAACTTGTGTATAATTGATGTTCACAGAATAAAGATATGGATCCTTTTTATGTTAGCTTGTTGGATGAGGGAAATGATGGTGCCTCTTGGGGGTAGTCCCGTTGAGGAGCAACACTCAACAATTGAACAAGTTATTCCCTCCAATAGACCTAGCAACAAGAAATCAAAGAATTTTAACGAGGGAAGACAATATGTTGGTGTCGATATAGTTAAAATCAGTATAGATGCAGCACAAGATAATGAATAGTCTATTTCTACTTATTGGAAGAGAATTCATTATTACTTCCACGAGAACAAGAACTTCAAGTCAGACCATAGTCAAAATTCCCTTATGCACCATTGGTCAACTATTCAAGAACACGTTAACAAATTATGTGGATGTCATGATGAGTAAAGAAGGCAAAACGGGGTGACGGAGAAAGATAAGGTTAGTTCGTATCTCTCTAATTTGCTTGTAGTCTCATATGTTGTGTGATAGTTTAATAAGACATATTCAATTTTGTAGATTTTACAGGCATGTGCTACATACAAGGAAGAAGACAACAAAGCATTTTAGTACTTGCATTGCTGGAATGATTTTACAACACCATCCAAAGTGGATTGATAGGTTGTGATAGAAAAAACAAAAGGTGAGCTCCAACTCAAGTCCAGATATGTCTAGTCCTGTTAGTACCAACGCAAGTCGTTTAGATGCTGAAGGGGAGGCTCCGACTCCAGAACATGAGCCCTTGAGAAGACCAGTTGGTAGGAAGACGGAGAAAGAACATTTACACCAAGGTAACAGTTCTAGCAGTAACATCGAAGATAACATTTATATGGAAGCTTTGGACAATATTTGGTCAGAGGAGAGGCGGATGCCGTGAAAGAGCTTAAGAAAGATGAGCGCTATGAACGAGCGTACGCACTTGAACATGAGAGGATGGTGCACGAGGTAAAGAAGCTTGAAGTTAGGAGCAAAGAGTTAGAATTTAAGATAATGTTGGAGGACGGGAGAATTATGAATTTGAACATTAGGCCATGGCTGGGCCATAATAACAATACTACATGAGCCTGCAGAGTGAGACATCGCTCGTGGATGAAATAGGTCGGGTTGATTCATTTGTGTGCACTATGGAGTTATTTTATTGTGTGAATTATGGTTCATTTTATGAGTTATTCTGTAGTATGAATTATGGAGACATTATGAATTATAGTTTTTTATATGAGTTATTTTGTGTTATGAACTATGGAGACATTAAGAATTTGGTTTTTTGTATGAATTATTTTGTGAAATAAACTCAAACAGTTTAGATGTATAGTCATGAGAAACTGTCACATTTTCGCCCACTCTATCAAAATGGAAGTCATGTGGGTCTTCATCTTGTCGGTCTTCAATTATCATGTTATGTATGATAGCACAACCTGTCATGATCCCTCGGAGTGTGTCTTAATTCCAAAATCAAGCTGGTCCACGAAGAATGACAAAAGGAGCTTGTAGAACTCTAAAGGCTCGTTCGACCTCCTTTCTAGCTACCTCTTGAACTTGGTGAATTGTTTTTTCTTATTCCTTGTGGAGATAGTATTGACTTCACAAATATCCCCCATATAGGATATATGCCATCTGCAAGGTAATACCTCATTGTATAATTGTGAGCATTGATGGTATAATTCACTTTTGGAGCTTGCTCTCGGCTAGTTTTGCAAAGAGAGGGGAATAGTATTAATATCATTATGAGACCCTAATAAACTAAAAAAATGCATACCAAATCCAAAGATCTTGTGAAGCAACCGATTTTTGAATGATTGTGGGCTTGTGTACATGACCAATATACACACCTGGCCATGCTACAGGGAAATATTTTCATTTCTAATGCATGCAATCTATTCCCCCCTGATACGGAGGGCTTCCGATCTTCATGGTTGGAACGATAACTAGCAACGCCTAAATGGATTCTAACCCCAACAATACACACCAACGTGATAGCCTTTGGAAAATTTAGAAACCAAATCAACCTTGCTCTTGATGAATGCCACGTTTTCCACTCGGAGGCACACGCCGATCCTTATAAAATCCAAAAAAATTGAAAGGCCTAAGGTGGATTTTCCCAATCTAGAGGGATGAACTCTAAATTAAGAAGTTAAGCTCTACTTTGTCTTCATACATCAAGTCTAACCCTAATTAGTGGGGGTGGTACGGTATTTATAGTCTAACCGTCCACCTAAGAGATACACGGGCCGTGGCCCGTTTTACTGCGCGCAGGTAGATCCGGACAGTCTGGATTGGGGCCAGACAGTCCGGGTGGCCGGAGGGACCGGGCTAAGGTCCGAGACTTCCAGAGAAGATCCGGACCCTCATCCGGAGTGTCCTTGTAGGAGGTCCGGGACTTTCCGAAGGGTCTGGGCCACAACCGAACAGTCCGAGCCTTCATTCTCAGTGGGCATCCAGAGGGTCCGAGGCAGCGGTCTGGCTGGGGCTGGGCTTGATGCTTGGAGTCCCTTCTCTGGTCCCATTGCTCCCCGTCTTGGAGGTTTCTTCATACCTTAGCATGCATAAGGTTAGCACATTAGGTAGCGTACTATTAATGTTCAAGTCAAATGGAAAAGCATCAAGGAGAAGATTCACCTCATGTTGGGCTTGGCTCAAACTCGTATCATTGGCCCAATAAGTAGAGGTGGATTTGAATGTGAAATAGTGTTATCTATAGTGATGTCCGCATCACCCCTCCCCCAAATTAAAAATCTGAATTACATGTAGATTTGGTGCAATTTACTCGACCCATATTGGCAAGATTGATCAACTCATCAAACTAAGATATTTGTACGAAGACGGAGTGGTGCTATTTTAAGTACAACCCTGGGGTGAGGGATTGGATGTAGTACTGTATAGGTGGTGCACGTTCCTTGCGTTCACTGTTTTCGTTAATTAGCCGATCTAAACGGGTTGCGTGGTGGCAGACAAGCTTAGAGCAACTCTAGCAGATCCTTTAAAACCCCTTAGTCTTTAAAAAAACTGCTATTATAAAGAATAGAGGGCAAAATCTGAGTCTAGTAGATTCCCTAAACCTCCCTCTATCCCTAAAATTTTTACAGTGCACTCTAAAAACAGGCCTCTAGCCTTTATATTTAGAGGAAGGGGAGAAGTTTATACAGTGCACTGTATCCACGAAATTTTGGGCGCCACGGACATTTCACCACGCGCCCGAGCTCCCGCCGCCGCCCATCTCGCCGCGCCGCCGCCGTTTCCAGCCACCGCCGACCGCCGGACCGCCGCCATCTCGCACCACTCGTCCCCGCAGACCCAATCCCGCCGTCGCCACACGTCGCCGCCGCCCCGCACGAGCTTCCCGCCGCCCGCCCGACCACCGCCATGGCCCCGCCACGGGAGCTCGCCGCGGGCGTCCCTCCGCCGCCGTTCCTCCCTTCCCCGGCTTGCTGAGGACACTGCCCGGCCGCCCCGCACGTGCGCCACCCCGCGCTGCCACCCCGCGCTCCCCCCGCACCGCGCCGGCTGCCCCGCACGGCCCCCCCCACTGCGCCGGCCGCCCCCACGGCGAGCGCTGCTCCAATCCACCGTCGGTGAGCCATCTCCTCACCTCCCTCCTCCTTTCCCCTCCCTCAATTCGACGCCACGGCCGCGCTAGCGCCGCCCCCATGCCCATCCGACGCCGGCGCCGCCCGAGCTCGTCACCGGTGGCCACTGGAGCCACGCCCAGCTCCGGCAAGCACACGGGTAGCACCCCCTCGTCGCCCTCTCTCCATTTTTGGCTTCACCCGACCCCGGCGACCCCTCCAACTCCGGCGAGCCACCATGGCCGAGCCCCCTGTCTCCTCTGTTCTTCTTCCTCTGTGCTCATATGTACAACTTTTTATTTGGATTCGTATGTATTTGTGCTCATCAAATTTGGATTCATATTTGTTTGGATATATATTTGGATTCATATTTGTTTGTGGCCACTGGAGCCGGCTCAGCTTCAGGAAAGAAATATACATTTCTCTTAGCTAATCTTGTTGGAGATAAGGAGTTGAATGATGTTCAAGTGTCTCCTTCAGAATTGATACCCACAAATACCTTCAACATTGTACTATGAAGCAGTCAATGATTATACTGTCATAGTTTCAAGGTACATGTCGTCAATTGGTACTTGGTACATACAGCTGAAGAGGATCTTGCTTGCTTTCTCATGCTTGTCATCTGGATATTGCTTACAAGAATGAGTCGAACAGTAAGTACTAAGCAGAGGATATCCTTTGTTGCAATAAAAAGGGAAAATGAATCTAAATTCAATGGAAACTTAGTGAACTTGAGAACTGAAACTAGTCCTTGTCCTGGTCAGGTTGATATGCTTAAAAAGATTCAGATAGTTCAAACTACAAAAATGTGAATAACATATCTAATTGGCAACTGAATCTTTATCCAGGCCAACCACACCTGCATTACCATTTTCCCGACATCTATTATCTAAATTCATGAAACCTGATGTTGGCTCTTGCAGACACAATGTTTTTGATATGTTCCCTTAGAGCACGAGGTGACAAGAATCTGCTATGCTGTACTTGCACCTGGAATAAAATTCAGACACATCTCAAAATCTTCAACAGAAACATCCCAGCAAGGGACTATCATGTCCAAATTGTAGGCCCTCAAAATTGATGAGAATTACCCTTCATGTTCTTGTCATTCTTTGGATGAATATCTGTTATTCTTTTGACTATATCACTTTTGGAGGGCTCTGTGACATGATTAAATTTGGTGAGAACAAATATCTTTCATAGTGACTTGATTAGTTCTGATTAAGCTGCTTGCCTATTTGTGCATTTAAAGGGGGACAAAAGTGCTCATATGTATTTGTGCTCTATGTGCTCATATATGTTATTGTGTGGATGTAGGTTTGCTCAGTTGTCATATATGCAGTGGATATTTGTGCTCATATATGTTTTTGCTTGGATGTAGGTTTGCTCAATTGTGAATTGCTCAATTGGATTCACACTTTGTGTAGATGAGCTCGATGATAGAGGAGTTTTTCGATGATTCTTCATCCTCAGATGATTCGGATGTTGATTTCTTTGAAGACGAAGAGGAGGAGATTGTGTTGATGCTAGCTCAATGGGAGATGGAGGGCAACAAGAAGAGGAAGCGTGCAGGGTCGCAGCCTGGTCGTGTGACGCTTCGCCGAAATAGAGCGGTCGGCCATGCACAGCTCATCGCCGACTACTTTGCGCCAAATCCCGTGTACCCTCCGCATCTCTTCCGGCGACGCTTTCGAATGTCGAGAGAGCTCTTTGAGCGCATTGCCAATGCCATGGAAGCTAACGAAAGGTACTTCACTCGGCGGAGGAATGCAGCTGGGCAGATGGGGTTTAGTGCTTTCCAGAAGGTGTCTGCCGCAATGCGAGTGATCGCATATGGTACTCCTGCTGATTTGGCCGATGAGTACCTTCGCATTGGAGAAGACACAACCCTGCAGTGTGTGAGGAAATTTGCAGAGACTGTGATCAGGGTCTTTGGAGCTGAGTACCTGAGGGCACCCAACGCCGAGGACACAGCAAGGCTTTTGGCAATGAGTGAAGCAAGAGGGTGGCCAGGGATGCTTGGGAGCATTGACTGCATGCATTGGAGATGGAAGAATTGCCCTGCAGCATGGCATGGCCAATACACTGGGCATTTCCGTGATCCAACTATCATTCTTGAAGCGGTTGCCTCCGAGGACTTGTGGATTTGGCATTGCTACTTTGGTATGCCCGGCTCTCACAATGACATCAATGTCTTGCAGACATCTCCTCTTTTTGCTAGGCTTGCAAGTGGGGACGCTCCGGCATGCAACTACAAGGTCAATGGCCATGATTATGAGATGGGGTACTATCTAGCTGATGGCATCTATCCTTCGTGGTCAACATTTGTCAAGATAATTTCAAATCCTCAAGGTAAGAAGAGAGCCCACTTTGCCAAGGCTCAAGAAGCAGTGAGGAAGGATATTGAAAGAGCATTTGGAGTGTTGCAAGCTCGGTTTGCAATTGTTCGAGGTCCTGCTCGCTTCTGGGACAAGAGGACCTTGGGAAAGATCATGACTGCTTGTGTGATCCTTCATAACATGATCATTGAGGATGAGAGGGGTGCCCAGGTGGACTATGAGTATGACTATGTTGGCCAAACTGTCAGACCCCGTAGGAACCCGGACCGGCTTCAGGCATTTCTTGAGGTGTACCGGAGGATTAAAGACCGGGGATCACATGAGCAGCCTCGCGAGGATCTCATTGAGCATCAGTGGCAGCTACATGGGCGATAGTTTCGTGGTGCTTGTTCATGTTTATTCATGTTTTATTTGGATCATTTGTTGCATTTGGACCCTATGTTATGTTTAAATTTGAATTGAAAAATTTGAATTTATGGATTTGAAATGTTGTTGAATTGTGTGATGTTGAAACGTGAAAAGTTTGAAATATATTGATGCGAAACTGGAGTTAGAATAGAGTTTATATGCAAACACATAGAAGAAATAGAAGAGACAAAAATTATAAAGGCTAAAGTTTTAGGGAATCTGACTTTGCACACTTGCTCTAGAGCCTTTATAAAATTTTAAAGGACACTTTAAAACTGTTTTAAAGGCTCCCTTTTTAGGAAATCTGCTAGAGTTGCTCTTATCTCGCTGTCGACTGGAGTAGGTACTGTTGTTAATTTGCCCACATATGCTGCTCGACGCCTGCATGTGTCAACTGACCTCAGCTCTTCCAGGTCAGTGAACTTGTATTAATAATAATCAAACCATGCTTGGTTTATTTCACGTTAAAGTGTCAGGCACTAGAGAGTACAGTTACGACAAAGAGGTGAGGACATAAACAATGCCATTAAGTTCTGTTTTAGATAGTTTGCTGGAGCGTAGTACAATTTTGATTATTTAGCGGGATGTGTGCCGTGATTGGCCTTCGTCTTCGTGCGAGCATGCATGCGCACGAGTGCGTGCATGTGCATGCCTTTGGACATTGTGTAACATCACGGAGCACGTACGCTCGTCAAGCAAGTAGCAGTACTATCTTATACTACTAGGATATTAATACTAATATTTTCTTCTTTAATAAATAGCTATCATTTTAAATATTGACATAATTTTTAACACACATTTTGTATCATTATTTTTTATATGTATATGTTAGCAAAAAATTATAAAAATTTATATTTAAAAAATATTTTTCATGATAAATCTAATGATACTACTTTTTTCTCATCAATATAAATATTTTTTTAACCTATCAGTAGTTAAATTTAAAAATAATTAATTACACATTGTCTAAAACACACCACCTATTTATTGTACCTTATCAAATGATCTCACCTTTACCTCTTGATAAAGTCAAAAGTGATCGTGTGACTAAATCAAGTGATTTTAGCTTTGGGATGTACTAGTACAAAAGTGTCACGGGATGCTCCATTACGCTTATGTTGTCGTCAAATATTCCCCATTTCTTTAATACTACTATTTCTATGTCACAATATAGATCATTTTATATATCCATATGATCTTTTAGGCAACAGGTTAACCATCAATATACAAAAAGATACCAACAATATTAATGTTTCCCGTTTCCTTAATTTGCTACTACTACCTCTATATCACTATGCTTAAGTTGTCATCAAATATTCTTTATTTCTTTAATTTGCTACTGTTAACTCCATATCACAATGTAGATCGTTTTAAATACAAGAGGATAGGTCGTTTTAGTGCTTATATATAGCAGCAGCCTTGTCATCCGAAAAGTAAACGAGTTGACACTACGCTGAACCAATTACACCCATGGACATATTATTACTGCTAGCTCAGAATCAGTATAGAACTGTAGTAGCAGTAGTCTAGTAAGAGTACAGTAATAGTAGTGCAATAAATTCCAGTGGCTACGTTACCTTTCCCTCCAATGTGAGTTACTACTTGCATTAATCCGTACTAGTTGCGTTAAAAGGAGTTTGGACTAGGACTTGGAACTCCAGAAGTTAATGCTTTGTCGGCAAACTTAGTCCACACTATCTTTCAAGTTTTCAATAGAAAAACGCGACTTAAATCCTTTTTACAGTCTAATTGCGTACTGTACTTGCATTTGATAAGCAATACTGTACTAGTACTAGTACATACTACAACCGCTCAATCTTTTCTATAAGACCGTGAGATAGAGCAACGCTTAGTCATTATCTCAGGAAACACCTTTACTGACGGACGAAAAACAGCATTCGCTAACGGGTACAGCGCCCGTCAGTAAGCTCCTGTCATTGGAAGTTCTACTTCCACTGACGGGCGCCCCGCCCGTCAGTAGAGGTAGCTTTTCACTGACGGGTGGATCTTGCCCGTCAGTGAAAAGCCTTCCAGCGCTGCCCGGGCGGCATCTGAGAGGACTTTCACTAATGGGTATGGAACTTCCGCTTGTCAGTGATAACTCTTTCCGCTGACGGGTACATGGCATGTGCCCATCAGTGGAAGTATTATCATATATTTTTTTTAAACATATCTGAGTAGACAATATGAAGCATATGTAGCAATTAATGTCACAAATATTAAGCATATAGCATTTATATCACAAATATTAAGCACATATAGCAATTAATATCATAAATATTAAGTACATACAAGCTAGTTTACAACGAATTAAAACGACAAATAAATGAATTTAACAATGTTTAATTTCGCTAGCCCTACTCTAGGTCTATGATGCTTGGCTAGTACTTGCAGGGCGGCGGTAAGCGGGTAATTGGACTCCCGCGTAGAAATCACCGCTTGGCCAAATGACTTCGTTGTTGATAATGTACGCGAAGGTCTTCTGGATACGGGCAAAGTCCTTCCTCCAGTCGTACTTATCATTGGCCAGGTCGTGTATGAAATTATTGAATTGATCCTGATTCCATTGCGGGTTGTGGGATATGACGAACGCGTCTATGTGAGTGCAGACGTAGTACCCACATGTCACATTACCTTCCGGCTGTTGCCTGCAAGGGAAGTTGAATTTGTGGATCAGCTTTTTGCTCTTGCATTTTGATCCTCCCCCTCGCAAATTGTATTCCCAAAAGGCGGCTTCCAGAACTTCCTTAATTCCTAAGTAGTCTCACTTGGCACTTCTTTGGGAATCAAAATAGTATATCATTCTTGAAGGCTTGTGGATGACAATGAGGATCCAGTGGTCGCTGCGTAAAAGGTAATGAATGAATATAAACAGACGGGGATATGTACTTAAGAAAAGCAAACTAGGCACGGTAGTGTAAGATCCCCCCAAAAAGTAGCCAAGAAACTGAAGGAGTAGAGAAGAGCACTCACATGGTTTTTATCCTAAACACCGGCAAATCACAATGACATTATTCAAGTGGCACGGTTATTACAAGCGGTGTTCAGACTCAGAGCACCTTGAAATTAGGTAAAATATCTGGTAAAAATCACTTTATGGTGGAAACCGATGAAAACCATATGAAAATCTTATTTAAAAGATTTTAGAAAAATTTAAAAATACAGAATGTTGAAGGAGTGATATTCTATAAACATGTTAAATTTCAATATCAAGTTGGCGGTCCAATTCATTTGAGAGGTAAGAAAAAATAAGTTCAGCAATGAATAGTGGCAAACAGTAAAACATCCCTAGTCATGCTGAATTTTTTTTTACATACCTCCCAAACGAATATGAGTTTAAACTTATATTTTTATATGTTATAGAACATCACCCTCCCAACATATTGTATTTTTTTGAGAATTTTTGAAAACCTTTAAATGTGGTTTTCACCGAGTTTTCACCATAAGGTGATTTCCATTGGATATTTTCTCTTGAAACCATGGGACGATGGCCAAATATTAGGGCAACCTTATTAAACAGGTGTATATACAAAACATTTCTAGTAGCTTGTATCTTTATGTTGTACTTCTCCGTTCAAAACTAAAAGACATATTTTGATTGTCTAAGTTCATGCTTTAACCATAAATTATTTGTACAATATTTCGGTAATATTTACACAACCATAAGAAAGTGTTTTCGAAGAAGAGTTCATTGATATTAATTTTGTGTCACATGATCAACATATTATTGGATTAATTGTTGGTCAAAGCTTCAATTTGGACAGTCAAAATACGCCTTGTAATTCTAAACGGAAGGAGTATTTGAAGAGATTTATTGAATATGTTTCGTGACCAATTTAGCATTTAACCTTGTGGCATGTACTAATCGATTCATGCTTGGAGAAGCTTGCATGGAAAAAATAAACAGAAGAGGCTAAGGGTAGCACATGTAAACTCGATGAATTCACAAACATACACATGAGCAACATTCATACATAAAGTCGTAAGAAATATAGAGAAATTTAGTTTGGTTCAAACTTTTATCAAATATGCTCAACCAAGTCCTATTTCAAGTTAGATAGATGAGTTCCACGAGCCTGAATATCGGAATCTCTTTGTTGCATGTCGACAAATACAAAGATATTGCCTGAGTGAAAACTGGTGGAAGAACGGTCAACGTGTTTCCAATCTCTTTTAGATCAAGAGGAATGACTACCATTTCTTTTTTCATTTTCAACTATCATGTTGTGAAGAATGATGGAATCCAGCATGATTTTATTGAGATCGCCCTAGTCATATAGACACACAGGTTGACCCACAATATGAAACCGACCGTGCAAGACACCAAAAACCCATTCAATGTCCGTCCTTGCCCCCCCCCCTTCTTAATGTTTGGCAAACAACTTGTGCTTCTCTGTCTGCGGGAGGGTGATCGTCTTAACAAATACAGCTCATTCTAGGTATATTCCATATGTAAGGTAGTAGCCATTGTTGTATTGCTTCCCGTTGACATAATATTGCACATGAGGAGCTTCCTCTCTGGACTGCTGAGTAAAGAATGATGATTGATTTAGCGCATTGATATCGTTATTCAATATGACAACACCGAAGAAGACATGACATATTTGAAGAACTTGCGAAGCTACTGCCTCTACAATCAATGTAGGAACACATCGATCGCCGCGAGTAAATTGCCCCTTCCATGCGACGGGACATTCTTCCGAATCCATGCGCATGCAGTCTAACATGCCAGGGAAGCCACTCTCTCTGACGGAACCACTTTGACTGAAGCAGACAGGGTTGATGAAGTGTAACGAAATGCCGAGGAACACAAACAAAATGGAAATTCTCTGTACTGGACCGTCCTTGTTGGAGGAGGATGGGAGTTCGATGGATGAGATGGTGGTATGACAAGAATTGTGGATGTTGGAAGTAACTTAGGAAACCACCAGGTGGATGGGAATCCATTGACCTATAATGTAGCACATAAATAATGATATAGACAAATAACATCATGCCATCATGCACATAACATACATAGGCAGTCAAAATGTACGAGGAACAAATACAACAGCCCCAAATAGTCCATGTCAAGCAACAATTTGGAATTTAAATCTAACAGTATAGCCATGTCCCTAACATTTTGAAGAATGGAGTTGTCACTAGTACAGAACAGGTCTTTTATGACCCCTCATCGCACACGGTTAGCTGAAACCCGTCACCAATGTGAACATCACAGACGGTCAACATTTCAGGCCTGTGTGTGATGTGCCACGGCAAACTGGGCCGTGTGCGATGTGAGGCACATCGCACACGGTTTTTTCTGAAAAACCGTGTGCGGAACATCGCACACGGGTATTTTCTAATAACTGTGTGCGATGTGCCTCACATCGCACGCGGTTATTTCATAGGTACCATGTGCGATGTGCCTCACATCGCACACGGTTATTTCACTCACATCACACACGGTTGCTTCGTAGGAACCGTGTGCGATGTGGCTCCACATCGTATAGTTTTTTCGGGCGACCGTGTGTGATGTCTCGTTCTGGAAATTCTTAACTTTTCATAGGTAGCCGGCATCAGTGATGGATTTTGTTTGATGACCATGTGCGATGTTGTAAGTATCGGTGACGATTAATTTTGATAACCCGTGTACGATATCATGTCACTAAAATCAGTACTGAGCTCGACCTAAATCCTTCAGTTCGAGCGCGCGGGAACGGCGGCTTGTTGTACGGGCGGTGGCGGCGGCTTGTTGGAGGGGTGGCGCACGACGGCTAATTGGAGTGGCGGCGGGCGGCAGCTGCGGCGGCTGAGGCAGTGGCAGGCCGGGGCGGCTGTATGTGAGCTCTGCTAGCAAAATCAGTACGCGTATAATCCGCATCAAGTCGTCCTTCGGTTTTAGCTCGGATATTCTGCATGCAGTGCTAGCAAAATCATGCCATGTAGTTTTTCTGTTGTTTGAAATCCTGTAGATGGATCAAGGTTGGATGTCCGAGAGTCGTACAAGTCAAGCATATATCAGTGGCGTCGTTGGTTTCATGAAAGTCGCCGAGGCATACATGAGGAACAAGGGGGAACTACTGATTTTCTATCCATGTGTTGAATGTGAAAATTCTAAACTGTGGGAGGACCCAAGAGTGATCAAACAACATTTGTTTCAGAGGGGTTTCAAGACGGGATATATATGTTGGACCGAGCACGGTGAAGAGCCGGTCATGCACGTAGAAAACGAAGACGGTGATCATATGCCAAACCCATATGATGGGCAGCCAGATGTCGACGATTGTGATTTCGATGGCGATGATACTGCTATTCCAAATCTGCAACAAATGATTCATGATTTCGAGAGCAACCATGATGATGCAGAATACAGGAAATTCATGGGCTTGATGGAAGACGCCGAGAAACCATTGTATCCAAACTGCAAGGCAAAATACTCCAAGTTGTCAGCGACAATTGACCTCTTGAGATTGAAGGCAGAAAGCGGATGGTCGGACACGAGCTTCACAAAGATGTTGGGTCTTTTTACAGACATGCTTCTAGATGAAAATAAGTTACCAAAAAACATCTACGAAGCCAAGAAGGTGATTTGCCCCATGGGACTAGAAGTACAGAAGATCCACACATGTAAGAATGACTATATGCTTTATCGCAATGAGTACAAAACTTTACGTTCATGTTCGATATGCCAAGCTCCTTGATACAAGCGTAAGTTTGTAAACGACAAAGACAAGGCCGATGATGAGATCAAGACGGGAGTCCCTAATAAGTTATCAAGACGGGAGTCCCTAATAAGTTATCAAGATGGGAGTTCCTAATAAGTTTGTGTGGTACTTGCCTGTAATTCCTCGGTTGAAGCGTTTGTTTGTAAACCCGAAGGAAGCAATGCGTTGGCATGCGGAGGGACGTAAGAATGATGGAACGATGAGACACCCGGCTAATGCTACCCTGTGGAGAAGAATCGATGCGAAGTACCCAACCTTCAGCGATGACCCAAGGAATGTAAGATTCATAATGAGTACAGATGGAATGAATCCATTTGGCAGCATGAGCAGCAGACACAGCACTTGGACTGTGCTTCTGTGTATGTATAACCTTTCTCCTTGGCTGTGCATGAAGAAGAAGTACATCATGATGTCGATGCTTATCCAGGGGCCAAAGCAACCTAGAAATGACATCGACGTTTACTTCAGGCTGCTGGTGGAAGAACTACAAACATTGTGGAAAGAGAAAGGGGTAAGGGCATGGGATGCGTACAAAAAGGAGTCATTCGATCTACGTGCATTGTTACTCCTTACCATCCAGAATTATCCAGCACTTGCTAATGCTTCGTGGCATAGTACAAAGGGAGCCAAAGCATGTGTCACATGCATAGATGATACCGCGAGTGTCTGGCTTCCGTTCTCGCGCGAGTGGAGAAGACATTTCCAACACAGATTAATAAGACATTTACAGACAGAAAGTAGACATTTCGAACGCAGATTAAGA
>JAGXJF010002855.1:5000-56731 GCA_019208055.1 Stipa capillata | reverse complement strand
ACTCCCAGACCTAAGTGTGACAGTGGTCAGAGCGTAGACTAGACAGAATGTTAGAGGGGTAGACTCTCCCCCATTACTTTTCACACCAGAATACTCATTTTGACTGTATCTCTCTTCATCACAGAGACACAGTCATGCTAACAGCACAGAGAGATTGAAGAGAGAGAGGAGAGACGAAAGAATGATAACACTGAAAGTCAACGCCTCACATGCCTAAAACTAGACTGACACGACCTTCCATTTGACATATCAAAGCATAGAAAGGAGAATCAAGCTCATTAATATCATAAGATCAGATTTGGTAGCAAGCATACCCCCCCCTTCAATTTAATTCCCTCAGACTTAGAGCTAGTTACTTTCTTCTCTTTCTTAGTTGGGAAATGGTGTTAGCAACTTGCTGATTTTCAGATTGCAGTGCACTCTCCTTCTTGCTATTTTCAGCACCCTCTTTCTCACATTGCATAATTTCAGTGGGTGTCATAGGAAGTAAAGTAATTTTCTTTCCCTATGCATAAATGTGTATTTATTACTTCGACCATGATAGGTGGCATCGGTGTCAAATTCCCATGGACATCCTAATAAAAGTGAGCATGCTTGCATAGGTACCACATCGAATCAGCAAAGTCATGGTATGTACCAATGAAAAAGTGCACTCTCGCAGATTGTGTTACCTTAACCTTACCACTATTGTTGAACCACTGAATATGGTGTGGATGAGGATGTGGACGTGTGGTCAAGCCAAGTTTGTTGACCAAGTCTGAGCTCACCAAGTTATTGCAGCTTCCTCCATCAATTATGACGCGAACGCGGCGATCCTGACAATGAGGTACATTTGGAACAAGTTATGTCGTTGTAGTGTCTCCGCTTGTTCCACTTGAGTGCTCACACGCGTTGTACAATTAAAGCCTGATATTTCTCTGTGGCGGCCGTGCCTAGAATCTTCCTCACCATCACTTCCCGTCTCATCGTCACCTGCATGATTAGCCCCAATGGCAGAATCATCCTCAACATCAGTAGCACTAACATACCCACCGTCCTCTGTAGCAAGGAATGTCCGTCGTGGGCTTGGACAGTCCCTCATAAGTGGCCCTTCCCCTTGTGTAATTATGGCAGATAGTCCCGGGGAAGCGGGCCGTGGAAGCAACCGATGAAGAGCTCTTTACTGGGGCAGGGGAACCTGCTGATTTACTCTTCTCCTCTGGTGCTGTGACGATGCCGGTGCTGCTGAACGCACCCTAGACATGTAGGGGGCAGCAGACCATGCAGGAGGAGGTGGAGCTGACTTGACCGTTCCAGACATCGATCTTTGTGTCGCCGAAGTTGCTCTTTGGCTTTTGCTGCTCTTCCTGCAATTCTTTTTCTGTCAACATAGCAAGCTGAAAACAATCTATTGAGAGAGTTATAATCCTTATAGTCAACTATGTCTTGTATCTCACGCCTTAATCCCCCAAAGAATCTTGCCATTTATGCTCGTCATCCTCAACTACTTCATATGCAACATTCCTATTTGTAGCTCTTGGTAGTACTCCTCAACAGATCTATTTCCTTGGTTTAAGCGTTGCAATTTTTTGCGCATTTCATGTTTATAGGTGGGAGGAACAAATCTACTACGCATAGCTCTCTTAACCTAGGCCATGTATCCGGTGCTAAACCAACTTTTACTAATTCATTCCACCAAATGATAGCAAAATCAGTGAACTCACTAGTGGCTTGTCTAACTCTATGAATTTCTGGAACTAGATGGGAATTGAATTTTTGTTCGACTGTCATCTCCCAATCCAAATAACTTCAGCATCATAGGAACCAGAAAAAGATGGTATACTGAACTTAACATTAGCATAATAATCATCATGTGCACGTCTAGGACGAGGATTTGTGTCATTACCTCCCCTACCTTGTCAACGTGGCTGTCGTCGTTCTGATGTGCCGCGTAAGGAGCGGGGCGACCTCCAGCTGGAAGTCCTGCTCTGGCGGCAGCTCGGTCATACTCATCATCATCTTGATCAGTGTCATCCGCCTCGAGATCCTCCGATTCAGCTCTATCAGAAGGTGGCTGCTTCTCTAGGTTATCTATCCTGGTGATGAGGGTGGCGATACTCCTCTCTATCCTCTCTAATCGATGCTCATTATCTTGGTTGCTCTTGCTAATATTTGCATTGATATCTCGTAGCATCGTTTGAAGCTCTAATTTAGAAACACATTCATCTCCATCATCTTGATGTGCCGCTGGTGATCCTGTCATGGTTAGTGAAAACAAGGAACATACAAATGTATAAAGCTCCTACGAACTACTAGGATGTGGAGTCGCTCTCACTCAAGCATCTAACCACGCTCTTGCAAAGTTCTTACCAACGTAGCAGGTGGTACAACCGGTGGCTTGTTTGTGATACCGTTGAAGACGTGAGTGTAGCGATTGCCGGGTTGAAACTGTACTGATCAGAAGAGAGTGGAGCTTGGAAGGTCAATTTGGTAGCAAGGATTAGCAAAGTTTGACAACAGTTAGTAAAGCTAAATAATAATTCAAGGTACTTGTCTCAGTTGCTGGCCCAAACGTGTTCCTAGAAACGAGTATAAGCACAGAAGTATACCAAAGTACCAAACAGCACTGAAAGTGTTTTTTTTCTTCTTTTTTTTTCTTTTTTTTCTTCTTCTTTTCCTCCTTTTTTTCTTCTTTTTTTTCACAAAACTGCTCTTTTTTTTCTCTTTTTTTCACAAAACTGCTCAAAAAAAATCAGGCGAAAGGGAAAAACAGACTACCTGGGATTAAAACTTCCAGAAATCTATTTTCCAAGGCGAATTTGGCCTCAAAAATTTTGTCGAAACTGACAAGATCGGTCGGGATCAGATGCAACTTTTCGTTCCGGTCGTTTTGACCGGTGGTAGAGCTCAAACGGAGTTCGTATGACAAAGTTATGGCTACTTTACCGAGGCACTACGGAGTCGACTCTGACTAGGGTTCAGAGTTGTATTCGGATATCTCAAACCCTAAGTAACGGCTTGTGACTAAGAACACAAGTCTAAACCAGCAACCTGACATCGACTATGAATCAAAACTCAGCAATACGACACTGTGACGAAATTGCAACGGCTCGGAGCTCTCGGACAGTGAAGGTGACATACCCTAGAAGACTACAAATTTTTTTTTGGCTATATCTGGAGTTTTGGGACGATGGCAAAACTAATTGGATACAATGATACCTGACGGGCAACCGAAGCTCTGATACCACTTGATGCGCACGGGGGTGCCCGATCTTCCATCAGGAAGGGATAATCACGATTGTGGAGAACTCGACGTTGACGATCCGGCTTCCAATCAGAACTGATCCGAACCTTGCGATCGCTACACCACGGCTCCGTTGGTTATCAACCACGCGCGCACGTGGTTGACCTCGCTAAGAAGGCTTATCCCTGCATGCGAATCGAGAACACAAGCAAGAACACAGTAGAAGCAATCTCACAAACGAGATGATTGTTTGATTACTCGACGGAGTTGAAGTGGAGTCCGACTTGACTTGGGGTGGCGCCTCATCCTCTTGTGGCTGGTCCAGTGGTGCTTCTGAATCAAAATATCACTATTAAGTAACATCCCATCCTTAGCCACATAATGGATAGCAAGAAACGAACGCACCTCATGATTAAGTCGTCGGGCATGGGAACGGGTGATTGGTCCTTGGATGATAGCGTGGGAGATGTCCTCATCAATAGTCCGTCGCAGGTAGTGGCTATGGTCACCGTCTTCACTTGTTGTGAATTCCTTGAATCGATTTAAAATGCTGGGTCCCTCACACCGGCGGGGTGGTTTGACCAAGAGCGGAGTCCAGCGCGGTGGAGCGGAGTCCGGTGGGGCTTGCAAGGGGTCATGCACCATCGCACGGGGCTCGGCACAGCCACACGTAGCAAAGCCCCAGTGTGGTCGTGACAGAGCTTCGGTGATGTCCGCGCAGGGTCCAGCTCTTGGTCGCGCTGGGCTCAGAAGATTTTTGCAAATCTGGCATCTACGGCAAGCACCAACCGCTGCAATCGATAGTGACACATGCATATAGCATGTATGAGCTGTAATGATGCACGTGCCTACAGAAGGCGTGTACGGTGCCTGCCGACTTTGTCCCGTGGGTGCCGTGCACACGGAAGGCATCGATGTGGGCAGAATGTCAAACATCGGACGAAGCGTTTTGACGTCAACGGCGACGCTTGCAAAGCGTGGCAACGTCAGCATGTTGACATCGGTGGTGACACCCGTGGAGCATGTCGACGTCGATGTTGATGCTGGACGGAGTACGTCAACACCGAGGAGTACGTCCACACCGGCGGAGTGTTGACGTCGGACAGAGCATGTCCACGTTGGTGGAGTATGTCGGTGCCGAGGAGCATGTCCACATCGATGGAGCATGTCGACGCCGAGGACGCTGAGGAACGTGCCGACTTTGGTGGAGTATGTCAGCGTCGAAGACGCTGATGAACGTGCCGACTTGGTAGAGTATGTCGGCGCCGAGGAACATGTCCACATCGGCAGAGCATGTCGACCTCGGTGAAGCATGTTGACGCTGAGGAGCCTGTCGACCTCGGCAGAGCATGTCGACTTTGGCGGAACATGTCGATGCCGTGGAGCCTGTCGACCTTGGCAGAGCATGTCGATGTCGGGTGAAGTGTCAACACCGGACAGGACATGTTGACTGGGCAAAGTGTGTTGAGGCCGAGCGGAGCGATGATGCCCGGGCGCTCGGCTTTGTTTCTGGGGGAGCCGCTTGTCTGGATAGTGCCGTCACCACGCGTGGACGAGGCAAACAAATGTCAATGTTGCGCTGATGGGGACGTCGAGTCTGTGCGCTCCAATTTTGGGTTTGCCTACGAGTGAGCCCCTTGCCAGGATGGAGCCAAGCATGGAAGGCGACAAGGCACACATGGACCGTGCCCGTGGAGGGCGTTGAGGTGCATGTGGTACCTTGGCCGTGGATGGTGTTAAAGCGCACCGCGGTTCTCTGCCGAGACGTCTGCAGTGGTGCACGCACATGGCTGGCGTTGAGCGCTACGTCTGGTACCTTTGGTTGTGCGCGTTAATGAGAATTTACAAAGTGTTATGGGGTGCGTAGCACCCTGCCTCCTAACGGAAGAAACTTTGCATGGTCCGCGTGGAGGACGTCGCTAAGAGCGCTTGTGGCCTTCCGCAACCATAACCTTCGATGCTCGACGGAGTAGCAAGGAGTGCATTGATATTTCTCCTTCGAAATGCGCGGCGAGCGGCGCATCGCCGGCGACCAGCTTGCCGCTAGCTGCGGGAGAGGATCCCGCTTGGATCATGATTCCAAAACGCGACTCCCCTACCTGGCGCGCCAACTGTCGCGGGGATTTCACGGCAATATCCATTTGTAATAGGTTTTGGGGGAACACGTGAGGAAGATTCAGGCGGTGCACGCAAGGGTTTTTACCCAGGTTCAGGCCCTCCAATGGCGGAGGTAACACCCTACTCCTGCTGTCTATATTGCTGGTCTTGCGTGAAAGAGGATACAAGAGGTTGAAGATGAAGCTAGCCTTTTGCCTATGAAAGAGAAAATAGCTGGGGATCTAAGAGACCAGAGAACTCAGCGCTTAGAGCCCCCTCTGCATGGGGGGCTCTGCCTTATATAGGCTTGTACATCAGCCGACTCGGACAGTCGGCTGAGCTACAGTAACCACCTAAATTAATTGAGGTATTTACACTGTGTAACCGCCCGAGTAACGCCAGCCTTCAAGCTGATAAAACGCCTACCTTGATGGAGTAGTAACGTCTGACTTGATGACACCCGGACGTTGCACCCGTACGGGCCTTTCTTGGGCCTCCATCCGAGTGGGCCTCCATGGAACTCTCCGAGCCTGATGGGCCGACTCGCTGTGCTGGGCCTACCCGGATGGGCTCCCCTCGTCAGACACTCTATCCCAGACGGAGATGGCTCGACGTCATGGGGAGCTATCAACGCACGACCCCGGAGGGAAGGGACACTCTATCCCGGACGAAGATGGCTCGACGTCGCGGGCAGCTTATCGTCACACGACCCTGGAGGGAAGGGACACTCTATCCTGGATGGAGATGGCTCGACGTCGCGAGAGCTTATCGTCGCACGACCCCGGAGATGGCTAAAACCTGTCGTGAGGGAGACTAATGCCATGTCGATGCGCTGAGCCCTTTGCCGATATAGAGTTGCCTACACTTGTGGACAAAGCGTAGTGACGCTAATGTTGATGTCCGCTACTGACATGCTTGGTCGGAGAGGCACGGGCAATGTGGACATGCACGTGACTGATGTCGGTGATGATCGCGTGCAGTGTCGACGACAATAGGAGTGAAGGACGCACAGTCCAAAGTGGCAGGTGGTGATCGGGACGACGAGGTCAAGCGATGTCACCGAGGGTGAGCGTGCTTGTCTGCAAGTTCGAACACACTCTCACAGGTGGCGCAGTCATGCCCTGACAATGTTGATGTCGGGCTCAAGCAATGTTGCCGAGGACAGCCGTTGAGGCAACCAAGTCTGAACCTGTGCGGCTGTTGATGACGTCGAGCTCACGTGATGTCACCAAGGGCAGGACGGAGGACACTTAAGTACGAGCGCACGCATGGGCGATGTTGATGAGGAGCCCAAGTGGTATAGCCAAGGGTGCGCAGGCGAGCGAGCGAGTCGCAATCTCGTAGGTGACCGAGCATGTGATGGCAATGTCCGAGAGCGCGCGTGATGGCAATGTCAACAAGGAGCCCCTGGTGTCACCGAGGGCGGACGCTGAGGACGCTAGACCCGAGAGCGTTGATGAGGGCGACGTTGATGACGAGCCCCTGGTGTCGCCGAGGGCGGGCGCAGAGGACGCCAAGCCGGAGTGCGTGGACGAGGGCGACGTCGATGACGAGCCCCTGGTGTCGCCGAGGGCGTGGCGCTGAGGATGCCAAGTCCGAGAGCACGGACGAGGGCGACGTCCATGCAAGCCCCTGGTGTCGCCGAGGGCGGGCGCTGAGGACGCCAAGCCAGGGAATGTGGACGAGGGCAACGTCCATGATGAGCCCCTGGTGTCGCCGAGGGCAGGCGCTGAGGACGCGAAGTCTGAGAGCGCGGATGAGGGCGACGTCGATGACGAGCCCCTGGTGTCGCCGAGGGCGTGGCGCTGAGGATGCCAAGTCTGAGAGCTCGAACGAGGGCGATGTCCATGACAAGTCCCTAGTGTCACCGAGGGCGTGGCACTGAGGATACCAAGTCCGAGAGCTCGGACAAGGGCGATGTCCATGATGAGTCCCTAGTGTCACTGAAGAGCATGCGTATAGATGAGGTAGCGGTCATGAGAATGCGCGTGTCATGTCGAGGCCAAGCACACACGCAGTGCCTGTGGAGAGGTCACGTGTATCGTGGTTGACGACGTCATTCTCGAGTTTATCCTCGATATCATCCTAGCCGACATGACTTCTTGCTCGCGAACCCACGGTCGGTGCCAACTGTCGTAGGTATAAGCCTAGACAATAAACTTGTGGCACCCCCGGTCGGTTACGACGACCTCCGGACGTGCCTGGGGAAAACGAGCGAGAAGTAATGTGCGAGACAGATGTCGACGTAAACCCATTTCCATGTTTAGAGAGTGGAATTGAGAGTTTACAAATTAGAGAGAGAGAGAGCTCCCCTCCCCTCTACCCCCAGGGGGTATTTATAGGGTTTGAGAATGGGAAATGCGAGATTACAATTTTGCCCTCACATGAGAGGGAATTTACATGGGCATTATGGTCATTTCCCTGATTCTAGGGGATCTTTATGGAATATTCCCAGGCATCTTTGGAGGAATCTTTAGTCGGACTGAAGTGATCCCTGATGGCGTCGGGGTTGTGCCGGACGAGGCAAAACGTAGGTGTCGTCCTCGACGGCGTCGGGGTTATGCCGGATGAGGCAGAACGTAGCGTCGGGGTTATGCTGGACGAGGCAGAATGTAGGTGTTGTCCTTGACGGCATCGGGGTCGCTCCTGACGGCGTCAGGGTCAAGCCGGACGAGGCAGAATGTAGCATTGGGGTTATGCCGGACGAGGCAGAACGTAGGTGTCGTCCTTGACAGCGTCGGAGTCGCTCCTGACGGCATCGGGGTTATGCCGGATGAGGCAGAATGTAGCGTCGGGGCTGTTCTTGACCACGGAGGAAAACGTCGATTCGGGGTTGCACGGGGATTATGCCGGGTAAGGTTTGGATGGTTCGGGATGGTCCAATCGGATGTTTCGGGACTTCTAGAGGACATCCGGACGTCCGAAATTCGGACGGACCATTTGGAGGGTTCGGTACTTCTAGAGGAGATCCGGACCGTTTGGAGGGTTCGGGATGGTCCGGTCGGATCGTTCAGGACTTCTTGAGGAGATCTGGACCTTCTTCCAGATAGACCATTTGGAGGGTTCGGGACGGTCCGATCGGATGGTTTCAGACTTCTATAGGAGATCCGGACCTCCTTCCGGACAGACCGTTGGGCGGGTTCGGGATGGTCCGTTTGGACCGTCCGATCAGAGTGTTCGGGACTTCTATTGGAGATCCGGACGTTCTTCCGGACGGACCGTTTGGAGGGTTCGAGACAGTCCGGTCGGATCGTTCGGGACTTCTAGAGGAAATCCGGACCTACTTGCGGACGGACCGTTTGGAGGGTTCGGGTTGGTCCGGTCGGAGGGTTCGGGACTTCTAGAGGAGATCCGGACCTTCTTCTGGACGGACTGTTTGGAGGGTTCATGACGATCCGGTCGGATGGTTCGGGACTTTTATAGGTGATCCGGACCTGCTTCGGACGGACCGTTTGGAGGGTTCGAAACTTCTAGAGGAGATCCGGACCTACTTGTGGACGAACCGTTTGGAGGGTTCAGCACTTCTAGAGGAGATCCGGACCTTCTTCCGGACGGACAGTTTTGGAGGGTTCGGGACGATCCAGTCGGATGGTTCGAGACTTCTAGAGGAGATTCAGACCTCCTTCCGGACGGACCATTTGGATGGTTCGGGACGATCCGGTCGGATGGTTCGGGTGTTCTAGAGGAGAACTGGACCATCTTCCGAACGGACCGGTTTGATGGTTCGGGATGATCCGATCGGACGGTCGGGTTGGAGTGTTCGGGACTTGTAGAGTAGATTCGGATGTTCTTCCAGACGGACTATTTGGAGGGTTTGGGATGGTCCTGTCGGATGGTTCGGGACTTCTAGAGGACATCTGGACCTTCTTCCGGACGGACCGTTTGGATGGTTCGGGATGGTCCAATCGGATGGTTCGGGACTTCTATAGGAGATCCAGACCACCTTTCGGATGGACCGTTTGGAGGGTTCGGGACGGTCCATTTGGACGGTCCGGTCGGAGGGTTGGGGAGTTCTAGAGGTGATCCAGACGTTCTTCTGGCCGGACCATTCGGTCGGCTCGGGACGATCCGGTCGGATTGTTCGGGAGTTCTAGAGGAGATCCGAACCTTGTTCTGAACTAACTGTTTGGAGGGTTCGGGACGGTCCATTTGGACGGTCTGGTTGGAGGGTTTGAGACTTCTAGAGGAGATCTAGACTTTCTTCCAGACGGACCGATCGGCTCGTGACGATCCGCTCGGATGGTTCGGGAGTTCTACAGGAGATCGGTACCTCCTTCCGGATGGACCGTTTGGAGGGTTCGGGACAGTCCGTTTGGACGGTCCGGTCGAAGGGTTCGGGACTTCTAGAGGAGATCCGGACGTTCTTCCAGACGGACGGTTTGGAGGGTTCGAGACGGTCCAGTCGGATGGTTCGGGACTTCTAGAGGAGATCCGGACCTCCTTCCAGACGGACCGTTTGGAAGGTTCGGGGCGGGCCTTTTGGTGGGTTCAGGACGGTCCAGTCGGAGGGTCCTCAACGGTCTGCTTGGATGGTCCGTTCGGAGGGTTCAGGACTTGTAGAGGAGATCCGGACCTTCTTCCAGACAGACCGTTCGGAGGGTTCGGGACGGTCCGGTCGGATGGTTCGTGACTTCTAGAGAGGATCCGGACCTACTTCCAGACGGACCGTTTGGAAGGTTCGGGACGGTCCGGTCGGACTGTTCGGGACTTGTAGAGGAGGTCCGGACGTTCCTTCGGACGAACCGTTTGGAGGGTTCGGAATGATCTGGTCGGACGATTCGGGACTTCTAGAGGAGATCCGGACCTCCTTCCAGACGGACCGTTTGGAGGGTTCGGGATTATCCGTTTGGATGGTCCGGTCAGAGGCTTCGGGACTTCTGGAGGCGATCCGGACATTCTTCTGGACGGACCGTTTGGAGGGTTCGGCATGGTCCAGTCGGATCGTTCGGGACTTTTGGAGGGGATCTAGACCTTCTTCCAGATAGACCATTTGGAAGGTTCGGGACGGTCCGATCGGATGGTTCAGGACTTCTATAGGAGATCCGGACCTCCTTCGGACAAACCGTTGCGCGGGTTCGGGACGGTCCGTTTGGACGGTTCGGTCGGAGTGTTCGGGACTTCTAGCGGAGATCCGAACGTTCTTCCGGACGGACCGTTCCAAGGGTTCGGGACGGTCCGGTTGGAGTGTTCGGGACTTCTAGAGGAGATCCGGATGTTCTTTCGGATGGACCGTTTGGAGGGTCGGGACAGTCCGGTCGGATGGTTCAGGACTTCTAGAGAAGATCCGGACCTACTTGCGGATGGACCGTTGGAGGGTTCGGGTCGGTCCGGTCAGATGGTTCGGAGTTTCTAGAGGAGTTCCGGACCTTCTTCCGGATGAACTGTTTGGAGGGTTCAAGACGATCCGGTCGGATGGTTCGGGAATTCTAGAGGAGATCTGGACCTACCTCCAGACGGACCATTGGGAGGGTTCGGAACGGTCCAGTCGGATAGTTCAGGACTTCTACAGGAGATCCGAACATACTTATGGATGGTCCGTTTGGAGGGTTCGGGTCGGTCCGGTTGGAAGGTTCGGCACTTCTAGAGGAGATCCGGACCTTCTTTCGGGTGGACCATTTGGAGGGTTCGGCACGATCCGGTCGGATGGTTTTGGGACTTCTAAAGGAGATCCGGACCTCCTTCCGGACAGAACGTTTGGACAGTTCGGGATGGTACGGTCAGATGGCTCTGGTGTTCTAGAGGAGATCCGGACGGTCTTCCGGACGGACCATTTGGATGGTTCGAGACGGCCCAGTCGGATGGTTCGGGATTTCTAGAGGACATCCGGACCTCCTTTCGGACGGACCGTTTGGAGGGTTCGAGACGGTCTGTTTGGACGGTCCGGTCGGATGGTTCGGGACATCTAGAGGAGATCCATACCTTCTTCCGGACGGACCGTTCGGTCGGCTCGGGACTATCCGGTCAGATGGTTCGGGAGTTCTAGAGGAGATCCGGACGTTGTTCCGGACGGACTGTTTGGAAGGTTCGGGACGGTCTGGTCGGATGGTTCAGGAGTTCTAGAGGAGATCGGGACCTCATTCCGGACGTTCTGCAGGACGGGTCGTTTGGAGGGTTCGGGACTTCTAGAGGTCATCCGGACCTCTTTCCAGACCGACCGTTTGGAGGGTTCAGGACGGTCCATTTGGACGGTCCGGTCGGAAGGTTCGGGACTTCTAGGGAGATCCGGACCTACTTCTGGACGGACAGTTTGGAGGGTTCGGGACGGTCCGGTTGGATGGTCTGGTAGGAGTGCTCGATACTTCTAGAGGAGATCCGGACGTTCTTCCGGATGGACCATATGAAGGGCTCGGTAAGGTTTGGTCGGATGATTCAGGATTTCTAGAGGAGATCCAGACCTTCTTCCGGACGGACCGCTTGAGGGGTTCGGGACAGTCCGTTCGGATGGTTCGGGTCTTCTAGAGGAGATCCGAACATTCTGCCGGACGTGCCGTTTGGTGGGTTCGGATGGTCCGTTTGGACGGTCTGGTTAGAGTGTTCGTGACATGTGGAGGAGATCTAGACTTTCTTCCAGATGGACCATTTGGAGGCTTCAGGACAGTTCGGTCGGATGGTTCGGGACTTCTAGAGGTGATCTGGACGATCTTCCGGACGGACCGTTTGGATGGTTTGGGACGGTCCAGTCGGATAGTTCGGGACTTCTAGAGGACATCCGGACCTCCTTCCGGACGGACCGTTTGGAGGGTTTCGGGACGGTCCGGTCAGAGGGTTCAGGAATTCTAGTGGAGATCCGGACGTTCTTCCGGACGGACCGTTTGGAGGGTTCGGGACAGTCCGGTCGGATCGTTCGGGATAGTCCGGTCGGATCGTTCGGCACTTCTAGAGGAGATCCAGACCTTCTTCCGGATGGACCGTTTGGAGGGTTTGGGACGGTCCATTTGGACGGTCCGGTCGGAGATTCTAGACTTTTAGAGGAGATCCGGACCTTCTTCTGGACGGACCGTTTAGAGGGTTCGGGACGGTCCGGTCGGATGGTTCGGGAGTTCTAGAAGAGATCTGGACCTCCTTCCGGACGGACCGTTTGGCGGGTTTTGTGACGGTCCGGTCGGAGGGTTCAGGACTTCTAGAGGAGATCAAGACGTTCGTTTGGACGGACCGTTTGGAGGGTTTGGGACAGTCCGGTCGGATCGTTCGGGACAGTCCGGTCGGATTGTTCGGTATTTCTAGAGGAGATCTGGACATTCTTCCAAACGGACCGTTCAGAGGCTTCGGCATGGTCCGGTCGGATGGTTCAGGACTTTTAGAGGAGATCCGGACCTCCTTCCAGATAGACCGTTTGGTGGGTTCGGGATGGTCCGGTCGGAGGGTTCGGGACGGTCCGCTTGAACGGTCCGGTCGGAGGGTTCGGGACTTCTAGAGGACATGCAGACCTTCTTCCAGACATATTGTTTGGAGGGTTCGGGACGGTCCGGTCAGATGGTTGGGGACATCTAGAGGAGGTCTGGACCTCCTTCCGGACGGACCGTTTGGAGGGTTCGCGACGGTCCGGTCGGATGGTTCAGGAGGTCTAGAGCAGATCCGCACCTTCTTCTGGACGGACCGTTTAGAGGGTTCGGGGCGATCTGCCCGGATTGTTTGGGAGTTCTAGAGGAGAGCCGGACCTCTTCCGGATGGTCTGTTTGGAGGCTTCGGCACGATCCTGTCGGGACGGTCCGGTTGGAGTGTTCGGGACTTGTAGAGGAGATCCGGAAGTTCTTCTAGACGAACCATTTGGAGGGTTCGGGACGGTCCGGTCAGATGGTTCGGGACTTCTAGAGGACATCCGGAACTTCTTCCGGACGGACCGTTTGGATGGTTCGAGACAGTCCAATTGGATCGTTCGGGACATCTAGAGGACATACGGACCTCCTTTCGGACGAACCGTTTGGATGGTTCGGGACAGTCCGTTTGGATGGTTCGGGTCAGAGGGTTTGGGGCGGTCTGCTTGGACGGTCCGGTTGGATGGTTCGGGACTTCTAGAGGAGATCCGGACCTTCTTCCAGACGGACCGTTTGGAGGGTTCAGGACGGTCTGGTCGGATGGTTTGGGACTTCTAGAGGCGATCCGGACTTCCTTCCGGACGGACCGATTGGAAGATTCGGGACAGTCCGTTTGGACGGTCCGGTCGGAGTGTTCGGGACTTCTATAGGAGATCCAGACCTCCTTCCGGACGGACCGTTTGGAGGGTTCGGGACATTCCGGTTGGATCGTTCGGCACTTCTAGAAATCTGGACCTTCTTTTGGACGAACCGTTCGGAGGGTTCGGGACGGTCCGGTTGGATGGTTCGGGACTTCTAGAGGCACTACAAGAAACCTGTTAATCCGTGACGGATTGAAACCGTCACAGATGTGTTCAAAACCGTCACGGATGCCAATCCATGACGGTTCTAAAATCCGTCATGTATATCGCGTCATAGATTGACCGCGACACCTTCCATGACGGTTTCCCTAGACCGTCACAGATGTTCTCCGATCCGTGATGGTCGTAAACCATCATAGATCAGTCCCCAAGGCCCTACCCAAGCCCGGGACTCTATGACGGATTAAACCGTCATGGATTTACATGACGTGGCATCTACGTGGATCCGACGTGGCAGTCAACGTAGCCCGTGTTGTGTACAGCCCAATATGGTTTTGGGCCCACTTATTTCTATCGGCCCATTAGTCCATTTTTTGGGCACAATTCCAATATATATGATAATCATAGATCAATTCAAGGAGACATATATATATATGTTCAAATAACTCGATTACAAATTTAAACATCCAAAATCAGACTTACAAAAGATTTAAATAGTACAAATCCAATATTCCAAAAAAAGGAATAATTACAAGAAATCAATGTCCTGTACGAATTTCTATTAAAACAGATTAATATTGCAAGGGAGTTACATTACACTGATACAAGGAAATAAATAAAAGAAAATTTCTGATAAGCTATTCATTTTTCCTCTCTTTATCCTTGTCTTCTCTTTCTTTTTCACCTGCACAAGGGAAATGAAAACTGCACAAGAGTACTTTGGTTAGGATTAAAATGTTTGCACCTCCTGAGAAGGTGCAATGTTTTGTTTTGGAGATCAGCCTTATGAAACCAGGGAACTAATTCTAGATTCAATAAGAACAGTATTGACCTATGGAACAACTCTTTTCAAAGGCATTAGAGTTTAAGTCAACATGTGAACCAACTTTAGGCAACTAAATGAAGGCAACAGTAGGCGATCAATCGAGGCATCAAATCATTAAGTTCCATAAGTCAATCTGTGTTTAGACTAATCTCCGTGAACTAGGCAACCATGAGTTTGTTAAGCCGAATTAGCTTTCATGTAATAATCCAGCTAATCCAGGTTTAACATTTTAATTAAACTCGAAATCAGATCAACCATCAGATTACCTCACCATAGGCAACATCCACATCTCCTAGAACCTGTCCAAAGGGGATGAATCAGCTTAATCTGTTCTTATCAGTTTAAAGAAAGAGACTAAGCTAAGCTTAGGAGTAGTATCTGTTCTTTAAGTAGATAAGGAAAATGTAGTAATCTGTTCTTATCAAATGTAGTAATCTGTCACCTGGAGCAGCAAGGGAGAAGGAAATCAGAGAACCAAAATCAGCCGAGAAGAGGAGCAAAGCCACCAGCAAGCTTGAGAAGCCAACCACTTGCCATCCAAACCTAAAAATTAGGTATATTCTTATACAAAACTATCATGGCCTTGCATACCCATACAGATGAAGTTTTGCTAGAAGTGAAGATCCTCAGAATCCATTTGGCATCACAGGAAATTGTGGGAGACTTTGGTAGTGTCTGTTCTTATCAATTGGGCACCTAATTGTCTCAAACCAAAAAGCCTCATAACATGGATTGCATCATAGGGTTTTAAGGCAACTGTGTAGTATTCTGTTCTTATCAAATTCAATCACCATAGATTGAGTAACCAAACTAGATCAGGTGTAGCTCTGTTCTTTACAGCTAACATCCGATAGAAATACACACATATGTCTAAGCAATAGCATATATTCTCAAAAGAAACCGAGTACAGTACCCATTCTTATCAATCTACTTTCAAAATGCTAACCATCATTGTGGTATAGCAAAGAATCAAGAGTGGTACCAGCTCTTATCTTCAATATATGACTTAGCTATAAACTTGAAGGAGGTAACCAAAATGGTATGCACAGCAGCAAAGGGGTTAAGTTTAGGGGGAGAGCATATCAGGATCAAAGCTAAGTAAAGATGCATATAGAATGGCATGCAGCAATACATAGCAAACACTTCTAGGAATGCATGCAGAAAATAAGCAATAATAGGTTATTTGATCATGTCAAAAGATAATGAGTACTCAACCATTACATATATCTACAATACACCTATAATCTCTGAGGTATATAAAAGCTAATAACAATTACATATCCTTATCACAATCCATTTTAACTAGGAATCAAAGAACCTTCTTCCTAAATAGATGGGAATTAGTCTCTATAGCATTAACAACAGGATCCAAGTTTTAGTTTTCTGAACAAGACCTGTAAGAACCTGTATAGCTACTTTAGAATTACTGACCAGACAACAATAGCTCTCGCCAAATTTCTCTTGCATTTTCTTTACTCTCTTCTTTGATTCACCAATTCCAGAATGGGCACATATATTAGATTCCTAACCAGATTTTGGTATTTCTGGACAGTTGGTAGAGCACACAAGCAAATATTAATTTTAAACCCTCAAACACGTTAACATTAACACCACAACTTAGCACAAAATGTCCCAAACTGAATTACAAGATTAACGCCAGTCAATTAGAGTGAAGTTATTCCTTAACAGTAAAGAAAATAATCCAACTCATGAACATCGATTCTTTCAGGAATGGAGATGTTAAGAATGGTAAGGAGTCTATAATCGGTCGAGTACTAGAGCTGCTGTCAAATCGTGAATCAGCACAGTCAAAGAATTAAATTGGTTGTCTAACAATGATTTAATCATTTTAGCCATGGCAGCATTTTTTAAGAGATCTCCATTTTTAATCCCATGAATAGCAGAAACTAGTACAACTCCAGCAAAAGAACAATCTTGATGCAAATATCAGCAAAAACTTGACAGCCAAAGTGCTTATGTACAATAATCCCCAAATCAACTAAACATTCCAGAACCCTAAAGTAAGAACCCTAGAATTGGGGATTTAATTCAAGAAGAGAATGGGGGTAATAGAAGGAAAGAAGAAGGGAGTTGGAAGACTTACCATGGGCGACACCTCGTCGCCGGGGTTGCAGGCGCGGTGAACTCGCCGCCGTCCACCGGCGACGAGGCACCGGGGCGGTCTCCAAGCAGGAGGCGGCGAAGCCAAGGCAAGGGCGGCCATGGCGGGAGGAGAGGCCGGCGGCGGAACAGAGGGGAGGCCGGCGGTGGTGAGAGAAGACCGGAGGCGGCAATCAGGCGGCAGGCCAGTGGGGCTGGACCGAGCCCTAGGCCGGAAGCCGAGAGGGAGAGCGACGGGGGTGAGGGTGGAGTGGGGGGAGGCGACGGGGGTGGGGGTGAGGGTGGAGTGGGGGGAGGCGGCGGGGATGGGGGTGAGGGTGGAGTGGGGGGAGGCGGCGGGGGTGAATGATTTTTATCTCCCGCGTGTGTTGTCCCGCCCAAGCCCGCCTCTCCCGCCTGTCAGCCCGCCTCTCCCGCCCAATATTTTCTATCTTCCCGCCCTATCTGTGACGGATTAGTATCTCACAACTATGACGGTCATGTCTGTCCGTCATAAATACACCACCGTCACATTAAGCCTGCTGCACCTAAGGAATATTTGTGACGATTTATGGAAACGTCACGAGAAAACCGTCATGGATTAACGGATTTCTTGTAGTGAGGACACCCAGACCTCCTTCCGGATGGACCGTTTGGAGGGTTCAGCAAACGGACGGTCGGTCGGGTGGTTCGGGACTTCTAGAGGAGATCCGGACCTTCTTCCGGACAGACCGTTTGGAGGGTTCGGGACAGTCCGGTCGGATGGTTCTGGACTTCTAGAGGAGATCCGGACCTCCTTCAGGACGGACAGTTTGGAGGTGTCGGGACGGTTCGGTCGGATGGTTCGGGAGTTGTCTAGGTGTTCCGGACCATCTTTTGGATGGACCATTTGGAGGATTTGCAATGTTCCGGTCGCATGGTTTGAGAGTTCTAGAGGAGATTTGGACCTTCTTCTGGATGGACCATTTGGAAGGTTCCGGACCATACGGTCGGACGGTCCTGTTGGAGCGTTCGGGACTTCCAGAGGAGATCCCGACGTTGTTCCAGACGGACCATTTGGAGGGTTCGGGACGTCCCAGTCGGATGGTTCGGAACTTCTAGAGGAGATACGGACCTCCTTCGGAACAGACCGTTTGGAGGGTTTCGGGACTTCTAGAGGTGATCCGGACGTTCATTCGGACGGACCGTTTGGAGGGTTCGGGACGGTCCGGTCGGATGGTTCGGGACTTCTAGAGGAGATCCGGACCTCCTTCCGGACGGCCGTTTGGTGAGTTTGGGACGGTCCGTTTGTACGGTCCGGTCAAGGGGTTAGGGACTTCTAAAGGAGATCCGGACCTGCTTCTGGACGGACCGTTTAGAGGGTTTCGGACGGTCTGCTTGTTCAGTCCGGTCGGAGTGTTCGGGACTTCTATAGGAGATCTGGACCTTCTTCCGAAGGGACCGCTTCGAGGGTTCAGGACGGACCGGTCGAATGGTTCGGGACTTCAAGAGGAGAGCAGGACGTTCCTCCGAACGGACCGTTTGGAGGGTTCGGGACGGTCCGCTTGGAGGGTTCGGGATGGTCCACTTGGACGGTATGGTAGGAGTGTTCGGGATTTCTAGAGGAGATCCGGACATTCTGCCGGACCAACCGTTTGGAGGGTTCGGGACAGTCCGTTTGGACGGTCCGGTTGGAGTGTTCGGGACTTGTAGAGGAGATCCAGACGTTCTTCCATACGCATGTCACGGACCCGGAATTGCATATGATTAAGGGAACGCGAAGTCGCCAAGGACCGAAGGACTCGTCAGCCCGGTGGCACGGTACCTGCGCCGTACGCACCCGGACGGAACGATCCGACACCCGCCACGTGCGAGCCGGCCAGAGGCGACCAATCTTCCCAGAACCACATACGATTCCATAGTCCGGTGAAGGTTTAGAGTCGTTCCCAATTACTACCAGACAGGACAAGGACGGAGGAGCCCGGCAGTTCTACCCACACCCTAACCTAGCTCGAAGGCTAGTGGGTCGCTCGAAAGCCCGGTAGAACGCCCACACCCTGCCTGGCCGGCACAGCATCTCAGCCAGCGGGTCACTCAACCGATTCCTGCCCAACCTAGTAACAACCGGTACAACCGTAACCCTTCACGGCATACCCAAAACGCTTCATATCATACACGCATTGCGTAAGGGCAGCCTGGAATTAACAACTCGGACATCACAACAAAGCTCTACATATATGATATTACTAGTGACCGTCCACGATGGGACAACATATTACATCATTCGGCCATAACCGAAAACATATCCGAGTACGGAGAAGTTAAATGACAGCGGAAACAAGGTAAATGAGTCCCACAGCGGCATAGTTACCGCTGAACAAAAGCTACAACCTATCCCATTGATCGACTAACTAACCGAGAAAGCAACAATTTCAGGCCTCATCGAAATAGTCCTCAACCACCGGCTCACCTGCAAGCTCCAGGAATAACCTGGGTGAGTACGAACGTACTCGCAAGACTTATTCGTGCTTGATTAAATGTCCTACTCATACTAGTATAACAACGATTAAACATGGATGCTTCTCAGAGTAACAATATACAAGTTAGGAACAGAACATTAATAAAGTGAAATAAAGTTAAGCTAAGTAACAGGACAACTCAGCATACAAACATATGTTCACCAATTCACCACGAGATCAAATCATCCAATCTAAATACATTGGGGTAGCCCATGAGTCCAATCCATATCAATCCAGTAAACATTATCCAATTCAATTAGGGCAGCCCCTAAATCAAATCCAAATTGATCCAATCCACACATTTGTATTTTTAATCTCTCGAACCACTACCAACAACTCAACCCCTGCAGGCATAGTGAGTGCATAACCGCAAGGAGGTAGCGAGCCTCCAAGGGGCATGGAGGCTTACCCCAACTATCCTCAGTGTTGGTTCTCGCTAGCGTTCCCGTGTGATAAGGGATGGTGACACGCTGAAGATAGGGTTGGTATGGCGACAAAAACCTTCATACACCTGGGCCGCCGTCATGCTTCAATTCACACCAACCGTACCCATTGTGCACGCCCTCGGCTCTCCCAACTCACTTAACAATTTAGTTGAAGAGCCACAAGATGTTATCGACGTAAGACACATCCTACACATGCTAGTGTACGCAACTTGCGACGATTCACCGATAAACATTCATACACATAGCACATATAAAAAGGGCATACACGAGAGTACGGAAAGTAAAGATGCAACAAGCTCTGCTTGCCTGATTCGGTTTGTTCCTGGTCTTGCAGAGAGCAGTAAGCCTGGTGGTCACCTTCTTCGGGCTCTGTTGCGATTAACCCGGATACCGGAAAATGAAACGGTAAAAGAATCCATAAGGTCCAGCATGTATGCATGATAGTTATGCGGAATGTGCATGTCATGAAGATGCTAGGATGGCTAGGGTTCCGTTACGACAAGGCATATACAACTAAAGCAGCTGACGTTGCCCTAATGCCTTGCGCACGCATGCAGGTAATATTGGCCTTTATGTCGAGTTAGGGTTAGTCATGTACTAACTAGCACGAATGGTGTTAGGTTAACTTGTCGAAGCTACGGGGAACCCTAAGTATGCATGCATGACAGGGTAAGGGGTCTCGATGAATTAGGGTTATGTCGTTAGCGGCGGAGCATAGTGAGTAGGTTCAATATTACTGTTATTGGGTTACATCATGCAATACGAGGGTAGTACAACTGAAATCGAGCAATTTGGGGCTATCGTTGTGAAGTTAGGGTTTATCGATGACGATAAGAGAAAGACTAAACCACTTGCATTCTACAAGGTCATACCATGCATGTGTTATTACTGGAATTCTAGTTGCTCCACTCTGTGGGAAATTTTATAAGGTTTCCAGAACTATAAAGTTCGTCGAAATCGGAGTTAGGGTCGAGAATTTAGGGTTTATAGACTCCCGACGGTGGCTAATCTTCTACCCTAGATAATGTACTGTGCATGTAACCAAAACTAACTTTTGATTCAGCCAAAATGTAGAGCTTTTCATGAGGTTTCCAAATATATAAAAATTTTCAAATTTGGATATACGGTTTAAAAGTTATGGCCATTTGAATTTTCATTCAAATTCTGCCCTAATCCATCTAAACCCTAATTGCTAAACACACCCGAGCAGAACCCACACTCTCTCTGCGCCCCAGATCCAAAATACTAAACCCACCCGAAGTTCCTACCCCCTATTCTCCCTCCCTAATCCAGCTCAGCTCACGGGGGCCCGCATGTCATACGGTGTAGATCTGTCGCCCAATCGAAACGCGCCACGCGTCCGGGGCGCTCTCTCCCTCTCTCTCTTTCTTCTCTCTCTCTCGGAACCGGCCGGGGGTGAGGACCAGGCGGCGGAGCTTCACCAGAGACCTCGCCGGAGATGCTCCAAACAGTGACCGGAGCTCACTGGAGCTCGGGGAAAGTGGGGGAAGAGCCGGGAGCTCACCCTGAGGGCTTCTCGGTCGCTGGGGAGGGCTGAGGAGGTCTGGAGCAAGCCGGCGACGATGATGAACGGCGGTGGAGCTCGGTCACCGGAGTTGGGGGTGCTCGGGGCCTGGATCTGCAGCGAGGAAGACCGACCAAGCTAGAGGAGGAGGAGAGGAGGCTCGGGGAAAGGAAGATGGGGCTCGGGGACCACGGAGGCAGCGGCGATTTGTCGTCGGAGTGGGCTGCCGGAGTTGGAGACGACGGCGTCAGGGCAAAGCCGGAGCTCGGGAAGAGGCGGGTCTAGGGTTAGGGTTTTCTCTCGGGGAGGAGCGGGGGAGAACCGGGGGCTGTCGGACGGGGCTTTAAAGGGCGGCCGGCGCTCTCGGACAGCCCCGATCGGGACGGCACCGCCCACCGGATCCAGCGAGCGGCGGCGACGTGGAAGCCGGGCCCTGACAGGCGGGCCCGGGCACTGGCGGGGGAGCGGGGGAAGGCGTACAGGGCTCGGGGCGTCTCCTGTGGAGGGAAGCGGAAAAGGAGGAGGAGGGAAAGCGGGTTCGGGCGGCGGGGTGGAGCAGGCCGCTTTAGTGGGCCGGCCGAGTGGGTTTCGGCCCATAGTAGTTAGGGTTTTTCTTTTTATTTTTAATTTCTATTCTCAGAGCTACCCCCATCGTTATTTTATGTACAATTTCTACTCCAAAGTTTATGAAATTTTTACAGGAGCTCTAATATATTATTTGGGAGCTACTGAGAAAGTTTGAATCAATTTGAACAAGATTTGACCTAGTCTCTAGTTCAAATTTGAATTAGGGCTTGATTTGGGATTTGTGTCTGTGGTATTTGATGTGCCAAACTAGCTCCAAAAGTTATGAAATTTTGGCAGGGACTTCAAGGTGATTTATGGGACCTACTGTAAGGGTTTGAATTGCTTTGGGCAATGTTTGACTCATGTCTCCGTTCAAATTCCGACTTAGGGTTTACCCTTCAATTAGGTTTCCAGAATTTCTGAAGTTTGGCGAGGGTTTAGGGTTTCTACCCTGGGGGCTAAGTATGAAATCCTGGAACATTTTTATCTACTAGAATCTGCCCTGCCACCTAGCCCTAATTTCCAGCTCCTTAGGGTTTCCGGGTTAGGGACGGGGATTCACCGGAGTGTTCGATGACTTCCTCCGCCCTTGTGGACGATATTGCTAATTCGAGTACTTCAAATAAGTTGATTGGTGTTTTGACATTGTTAGTTGGATTACTTCAAATAATTTGATTGGTGTTTGCACGATTATCCACCGAGGATGAGATATTAACATATTCTATAAAGTGAAGTCGATATGCAACTAAGTTTAATTAAGGTGTGGGTGGTGATGATGCCATGTATGCATGAATGCGGAGCAAACTCTACTTATCGAATCTGGGTATTACAACGCACCACGGTCGGAGGGTTCCGGACTTCTAGAGGGGTTCCATACCTTCTTCTGGATGGACCGTTCGGTCGGCTCGGGACGATCCGGTTGGATGGTTCGGGAGTTCTAGAGGAGATCCGGACCTTGTTCTAGACGGATCGTTTGGAAGGTTCGGGATGGTCCGGTTGGATGGTTCGGGAGTTCTAGAGGAGATCGGGACCTCATTCCCGACGGACCGTTCGGAGGTTTCGGGTCAGTCCGTTTGGAAGGTCCGGTCGGAGGGTTCGGGACTTCTAGAGGAGATCCGGACGTTCTTCCAGATGGACCGTTTGGATGGTTCGGGATAGTTCGCTAAGATCGTTCGGGACTTCTAGAGGAGATCCAGACCTTCTTCCGGATGGACCGTTTGGAAGGTTCGGGATGGTCCGGTCGGAGTGTTCGCGACTTCTGAAGGAGATCCGGACGTCCTTCCAGACGAACCGTTTGGAGGGTTCGTGATGGTCTGGTCGGATCGTTCGAGACGTCCAGTCGGATGATCCGGACCTTCTTCCGGACAGGCCGTTTGGTGGGTTCGGGACGGTCCGGTCAGAGGGTTTGGTACGGTCTGCTTGGACGGTCCGGTCGGATGGTTTGGGAGTTCTAGAGGAGATCCGGACCTTCTTCTGGACGGACGGTTTGGAGGGTTCGGGACGGTCTGGTCGATTGGTTCGGGACTTCTAGAGGCGATCTGGACCTCCTTCCGGACAGACTGATTGGAAGATTCGGGACAGTCCGTTTGGATGGTCCAGTCGGAGTGTTTGGGACTTCTAGAGGAGATCTAGACCTCCTTTCAGACGGACCATTTTGAGGGTTCGGGACATTCCGGTCGGATCATTCGGCACTTTTAGAAATTCAGACCTTCTTCTGGACGAACCATTCGGAGGGTTCGGGACCGTCCGGTCGGATGGTTCGGGAGTTCTAGAGGACATCCGGACCTCCTTCCGGACGGACCGTTTGGAGGGTTCGGGACGGTCTGGTTGGATGGTTTGGGACTTCTAGAGGCGATACGGACATCCTTCCGGATGGACCGATTGGAAGATTCGGGATAGTCCGTTTGGACGGTCCGGCCGGAGTATTCGGGACTTCTAGAGGAGATCCAGACCTCCTTCCGGACGGACCGTTTGGATGGTTCGGGACGTTCCGGTCGGATCGTTCGGCACTTCTAGAAATCTAGACCTTCTTCTGGACGAACCGTTCGGAGGGTTTGGGATGGTCGGGTCGGATGGTTCGGGACTTCTAGAGGATATCCGGACCTCCTTCTGGACGGACCATTTGGAGGGTTCAGCATCCTTGTAGACAAGAACAACATACATGACTTCAGAACTATTTCTCATCTCCTTGATATTCGATTTATTAGTGATCATGACTAATTTCTTGTCTTCCTTATCTTTTCTTCCTTTCAAATTAATTTTGTCATCTCCCAATTTTGCTTCCACTTTCTTTTGCATGTGTTAAGCAAGAATTTGATTAGGAGTCATCGGAAACAGTTTCATATTTCTTTCTCATATCTTAAACATGTAGGTATTGGCTCTTCCATCATGTGTGACATATCTATCATAAAACCAAGGCCTTCCCAAAAGTATATGGCATACAGTCATAGGCACAACATCACAAGTAATGGTTTCAACATAATCTTTGATTTTAAATGTGACATTAACCATGTGTTGTATTTTAACACTGCCAAAATCCCTAAGCCATTGAACATTGTATGGGTGGGGATGCTTGATCAATTTCAATCCAAGTTTATCACACATTTCTTTATTTGTAACAAAAATGCACTTTTCAAGGTTAGCATACAAGTGTTCTTTCCTTAGCACTTCTAGTACTTGTGTCATATGTTTAACATGCTCATCCATGGATTTGCTATAGATTAATATGTCATCAAAGTATACCACCACAAATCTACCAATGAAAGCTCTTAAAACATGATTCATTAATCTCATGAATGTACTAGGGGCATTAGTTAAGCCAAATGGCATAACCAACCATTCGTACAAACCAAATTTAGTCTTAAAAGTTGTTTTCCATTCATCTCCAAGTTTAACTCTAATTTGGTGGTAGCCTCTTTTTAAATCAATTTTGGAGAATATATTAGAACCACTAAGTTCATCTAGCATATCATCAAGCCTAGGGATAGGATGACAATACCTAACAGTTATATTATTAATGGCACGACAATCGATGCACATTCTCCATGTTCCATCCTTTTTAGGTACTAAAATTACGGGAACAGCACAAGGACTCAAGCTTTCTCTAACATACCCTTTCTCGAGTAGTCCTTGAACTTGATTTTGGATTTCTTTTGTTTCCTCCGGATTGACGCGGTATGGAGGACGGTTTGGAAGTGAAGCTCCTGGGATGAGGTCAATTTGTTGCTCAATGCCTCTAATGGGAGGAAGTCCTGCAGGTATTTCTTCATTTCAACCCATCATGTGTGACATATCTATCATAAAACCAAGGCCTTCCCAAAAGTATATGGCATACAGTCATAGGCACAACATCACAAGTAACGGTTTCAACATAATCTTTGATTTTAAATGCGACATTAACCATGTGTTGTATTTTAACACTGCCAAAATCACTAAGCCATTGAACATTGTATGGTTGGGGATGCTTGATCAATTTCAATCCAAGTTTATCACACATTTCTTTACTAGCAAGGTTATGACAACTACCTCCATCGATAATTAACTTGATTACCTTGTCATTTACCTTAGCTTGTGTTTGAAAGAGATTGGATCTTTGTGGGTGCTCGTCTTCTTTGTGTTGCACACTGAGGACCTTAGTGACAACAAGCGCACTTCCAGTCTCAAAGGTACAGTCGGCGTAGTCTTGCCTTTCGTCTTGAGCATCATCAAATCTTTCTTCATTTGCGATAGGTTCCATTTCTTCATCTCCCGAAATGTACTCTCCGTCTTCAGTTATCAACATGGCTCTATTGTTGGGACACTCTCTTGAGATGTGTCCTCGTCCTTGACATTTGAAGCATACAATCTCTCTTGATCGAGTAGTAGAGCCACTTGATGACGTTGTTGAAGTTGTTGGCTTTTCCTTATTTGAGGATGGCACTAACTTTGCCATAGAAGAGGGACTATTATTAGAAGCATATGAATGATTTGAAGAAGACGTACCTCTACCCAAATTAAAGCGAGGTTTGGGTGTAAATGATGGAGCCTTCAAACTGAAAGATGGGGTTGATCTAGACTTGGCAAATTTGGCATCTTCTTGCAATTGTCTTTCGGCCTTCTCCGCTTGATGGACTAACTCAACCATAGTGTGGTATGGTTGGTAGATCACAATGCGCTTGATATCTTGGCGAAGACCATGCAAGAAGCGTGACATGGTTTGCTCTTCATCTTCTCGAACACATGCTCTAATCATGGCTTGCTCCATTTCTTGATAGTACTCTTCCACATTTCTAGTTCCCTGTTTCAAAGCTTGCAATTTGTCAAATAAATCACGCTTATAATGTAATGGCACAAACCTTGCTTTCATTTCTTTCTTCATTTCAACCCATGAAGAAATTGATGGTTCGCCATACTCTTCTCTTTGGTTTTGTACTTGCTCCCACCAAATGAGGGCATAGCCATCAAATTCCAAGGCGGCCATTGCAAGCTTCTTCTCTTCTGAATAGTTGTGCATTCGAAAGATCTTGTCCACCTTCAATTCCCATGTGAGATAGGCATCAGGGTCTAAATTGCCTTCAAATTTGGGAATGGTGAATTTGAGTCTGCTAAATTTTTCTTCTTGTTGATGATCATCATGGCGTCTTTGTTGGTATGCATCATTGCGGTAGACGCGAAAAGGGGCAGCTCGTTGACCAGTTGGACGAGGTGGTGCTAGAGAAGCAGCAGCTCGTTGTCTTCGGGACTGAGCTTCCCGTGCTTGTCGTGCGGCGACCTCTTCGTCGGTTTCATCAAGCTCCTCTTCCTCACCATGGACACTAGCTTCTCCCGCCAGTTGCTTGCGTAGCTCTGAACCTACCTCGGTGACGATCTCCTTTCGAAGAATGCTCATATTTTCATTCAATTGCTCATTGAAGTCATTGGTGAGCTTCTCGAGGTCAGTTTGAGTAGCAAAGCGGGGCTTTCTTCAGTTCCTGCCATGGTTAGCTCAAAGCAAAGAAATAGCACAAATTAACTGTTCGGATGTGGGTTCACTTAGTCCCTTCCCTTTGCTTACCAAAGTTCTCATGAAGACTTCTTTGATTGAAGAACAACGGGTACTCCAGTAGTAGTAAAATGGTGAAGGTGATGAATCGAGTGAATCAAGGCCCAAGTGCTGTAATAAGACAATGGCTATCTTGCTAGAGCTTGGAAGGCTAGTGTATTACCTATGCAATTGAAATTCTAGGTATTGTAATGATAAGTAGTAATCCACACTTAGAAATTCAATACTTAGTTGCGATCACAACATATTAGGGAAAGATTGAAGCAACTCACGCCAAAGATGATATGACTTAATGCAACCGAAGAAAAGAGCTATAACACAAGATATTTAGTGGAGAAGGAAATAGCTCATGTTGCATAAGTTCGAAAGACAATAGCTTGATTGTACTTTTTTTTGGGCTACAGATTTGCACATGAGATCACAAGTTTTGCTTAGCTTTTGAATTGTAAGCAATACCCAAAAGAGATTGACCAAGGCTCTTTCTTCTTTCTTTTTCTCTTCTTTGATTGATACTGATTTTTCTTTTCCCTCTTTTTCTTTTCTCTTCTTTCTTTTGTACCAAGGTCAATTTTACAACAAGGGCTTAACAAGAAAAAGTAACTCTTAATTTGAGTTCTAGGAGTGATATCAAATGTGCAAAGCCCAAACAATCTTTGTAAGCTAGAACTTATAGGAATGCAAAGTATTGAGTAATGGATAGATGATGTGATTACTCAAAGATTCAAAAGATTGGAGTGATGAATATATTTTTGTGATCAGCAAGTAAGCAAGATTCTAATGGATTAAAACCTAGCAAAACTCACTGAAATTTCAATTGAAACTACGGGTTTGAAGAACAATATTTTTGTGTGGCTTTTTCTGGATAGGGAGAAGAACACCAAGTAAAGATACAAATCCTACCGTTTTAACCTCGAGCTCTGATACCAGATGATGTGAATCACCCTGAAGGAGGATGATCAATCCCGAAGTTTGCCCATTTTCACGACGTAGGATCCTGGATAACTAGCCTGTGAAGCCTGATGAATGACACAGCCAACCACCATCTTGATTACGGAAGCCTGCAGCACTCGATTCACCCAACCACACACTTCGGCCCTTTGTTACTCACTAACATGGAGCAACGTGTTCAAGCAATCCACGAAGAAATCACAAGAACAACGGAGAAACAATCTCAGATAAACTACCAATCCCTAGTTGAGGTGGAAATAGCTCACACTCTAGAGGAACAAGAGTTCTCTTCAATTCTGAAATTCTTCACTAGTCTTTACATGTGGAGAGGTCCTCATATTTGTAGAGGATTAGATAACTTAATGGCTAAGTTACGCTACAGTAAGACGGTTGCTACAGTACACAGTGCACGTGCTACAGTACAGTAGTCGGTTTTGAAACAGTGAAAAAAAGAAACCTAAAATATCTGAGTTCAGAAAGACAAGTCGGTGACTCCGGATTTGGAAGTCGGTAGCACTGGGATTGGCTTCTGTACTCGGAAGCTGCTTCGATTTGGGAACTCGGTATGTCCGGTTTAGGAAGTCGGCAGCACCGGGATCGTCTTCTGGACTTCTTCGATTTGAGAACTCGGCACGTCCGGTTTAGGAAGTCGGCAGCACCGGGATCGTCTTCTGGACTTCTTTGACTTGGGAACTCGTCGCGTCCGGTTTTAGGAAGTCGGAAGCACCGGGATGGTCTTTTGGACTTCTTTGACTTGGGAACTCGGCGCGTCCGGTTTTAGGAAGTCGGAAGCACCAGGATGGTCTTCTAGACTTGGGAGCTGACTTCGGCTTTTCCTTTTGAGCTTTCTCCAAGTCTTTTTTCCTCAAACCTAAGTGTGCAAATGATCAAGGCATTAGGTAGCACACCATTCAAGCTCAAATCCAGTGGGCATTTATTAAGGTAAAGATTCACCTGTTGGGCGATTTGTCGAGCTCTTGCCCTTGTCATGGGTCCTTGTTGAGCTTGGGGTATTGGAATGTCAATTGATGAGGATGGACTTGTGTGACTCCTGGGGCCATTCTCATCAAGATCCGGACCTGCTTCTGGACGGACCGTTTGGAGGGTTTGGGACGGTCTGCTTGGTCGGTCCGGTCGAAGTGTTCGGGACTTCTATAGGAGATCCGGACCTTCTTCCGAAGGGACCGCTTGGAGGGTTCGGGACGGACCGGTCGGATGGTTCGGGACTTCAAGAGGAGATCAGGACGTTCCTCCAAACGGACCGTGTGGAGGGTTCGGGACAGTCCGCTTGGACGGTCTGGTAGGAGTGTTCGGGATTTCTAGAGGAGATCCGGACATTCTGCTAGACCAGCCGTTTGGAGGGTTCGGGACAGTCTGTTTGGACGGTCCGGTTGGAGTGTTCGGGACTTGTAGAGAAGATCCAGACGTTCTTCCATACGCACCACGGTCGGAGGGTTCCGGACTTCTAGAGGTGTTCCATACCTCCTTCTGGATGGACCGTTCGGTCGGCTCGGGATGATCCGTCGGATGGTTCGGGAGTTCTAGAGGAGATCTAGACCTTGTTCTGGATGGTCCGGTTGGATGGTTCAGGAGTTCTAGAGGAGATCGGGACCTCATTCCCGACGGACCGTTTGGAGGTTTCGGGTCGGTCCGTTTGGACGGTCCGGTCGGAGGGTTCGGGACTTCTAGAGGAGATCCGGACGTTCTTCCAGATGGACCGTTTGGATGGTTCGGGATGGTCTGCTCAGATCGTTCGGGACTTCTAGAGGAGATCCAGACCTTCTTCTGGACGTACCGTTCGGAAGGTTCGGGGACGGTCCGGTCGAAGTGTTCGCGACTTCTGAAGGAGATCTGGACGTCCTTCCAGACGGACCGTTTGGAGGGTTTGTGATGGTCTGGTCAGATCGTTCGAGACGTCCAGTCGGATTATCCGGACCTTTCTTTCGGACAGGCCGTTTGGTGGGTTCGGGACGTCCGATCAGAGGGTTTGGGACGGTCTGCTTGGACAGTCCGGTCGGATGGTTTGGGAGTTCTAGAGGAGATCCGGACCTTCTTTCGGACGGATGGTTTGGAGTGTTCGGGACGGTCCGGTCGGTTGGTTCGGGACTTCTAGAGGCGATCCGGACCTCCTTCCGGACGGACCGATTGGAAGATTCGGGACAATCTGTTTGGACGGTCCAGTCGGAGTATTCGGGACTTCTAGAGGAGATCCAGACCTTCTTCTGGACGTACCGTTCGGAAGGTTCGGGACTGTCCGGTCAAAGTGTTCGCGACTTCTGAAGGAGATCCGGACGTCCTTCCAGATGGACCGTTTGGAGGGTTTGTGATGGTTTGTCTGGTTAGATCGTTCGAGACGTCTAGTCGGATTATCCGGACCTTCTTCCGGACAAGTCGTTTGGTGAGTTCGGGACGGTCCGGTCAGAGGGTTTGGGACGGTCTGCTTGGACGGTCCGGTCGGATGGTTTGGGAGTTCTAGAGGAGATCCGGACCTTCTTCCGGACGGACGGTTTGGAGGGTTCGGGACGCTCCGGTCGGTTGGTTTGGGACTTCTAGAGGCGATCCGGACCTCCTTCCGGACGGACCGATTGGAAGATTTGGGACAATCCATTTGGACGGTCCAGTCGGAGTATTCGGGACTTCTAGAGGAGATCCAGACCTTCTTCTGGACGTACCGTTCGGAAGGTTCGGGACGGTCCGGTCGGAGTGTTCGCGACTTTTGAAGGAGATCCGGACGTCCTTCCAGACGGACCGTTTGGAGGGTTTCGTGATGGTCTGGTCAGATCGTTCGAGACGTCCAGTCGGATTATCCGGACCTTCTTCTGGACAGGCCGTTTGGTGGGTTCGGGACGGTCCGGTCAGAGGGTTTGGGACGGTCTGCTTGGACGGTCCGGTCGGATGGTTTGGGAGTTCTAGTGGAGATCTGGATCTTCTTCCGGACGGACAGTTTGGAGGGTTCGGGACGGTCCGGTCGGTTGGTTCGGGACTTCTAGAGGCGATCCGGACCTCCTTCCGGACGGACCGATTGGAAGATTCGGGACAGTCCGTTTGGACGGTCCAGTCGGAGTGTTCCAGACTTCTAGAGGAGATCCAGACCTCCTTCCTGACGGACCATTTGGAGGGTTCGGGACATTCTGGTCGGATCATTCAGCACTTCTAGAAATCCGGACCTTCTTCTGGACAAACCGTTCAGAGGGTTCGGGACCGTCCGGTCGGATGGTTCAGGACTTCTAGAGGACATCCGGACCTCCTTCCGGACGGACCGTTTGGAGGGTTCGGGACGGTCCGGTCGGATGGTTCGGGACTTTTAGAGGCTATCCAGACCTCCTTCCAGACGGACCGATTGGAAGATTCGGGACAGTCCGTTTGAACGGTCCGGCCGGAGTATTCGGGACTTCTAGAGGAGATCCAGACCTCCTTCCGGACGGACCGTTTGGATGGTTCGGGACGTTCCTGTCGGATCGTTCAGCACTTCTAGAAATCCGGACCTTCTTCTGGACGAACCGTTCGGAGGGTTCTGGACGAACCGTTCGGATGGTTCGGGACGGCTAGAGGAGATCCGAACGTTCTTCCAGATGGACCGTTTGGATGGTTCGGGATGGTCTGCTCAGATCGTTCGGGACTTCTAGAGGAGATCCAGACCTTCTTCTGGACGTACCGTTCGGAAGGTTCGGGACTGTCCGGTCGGAGTGTTCGCGACTTCTGAAGGAGATCCAGACGTCCTTCCAGATGGACCGTTTGGAGGGTTCGTGATGGTCTGGTCAGATCGTTCGAGACGTCCAGTCGGATTATCCGGACCTTCTTCCGGACAGGCCGTTTGGTGGGTTCGGGACGGTCCGTTCAGAGGGTTTGGGACGGTCTGCTTGGACAGTCCGGTTGGTTGATTTGGGAGTTCTAGAGGAGATCCGGACCTTCTTCCGGACAGATGGTTTGGAGGGTTAAGGACGGTCCGGTCGGTTGGTTCGGGACTTCTAGAGGCAATCCGGACCTCCTTCCAGACGGACCGATTGGAAGATTCGGGACAATCCGTTTGGAAGGTCCAGTCGGAGTATTCGGGACTTCTAGAGGAGATCCAGACCTTCTTCTGGACGTACCGTTCAGAAAGTTCGGGACGGTCCGGTCGGAGTGTTCGCGACTTCTGAAGGAGATCCGGACGTCCTTCCAGACGGACCGTTTGGAGGGTTCGTGATGGTCTGGTCAGATCGTTCGAGACGTCCAGTCGGATTATCCGGACCTTCTTCTGGACAGGCCGTTTGGTGGGTTCGGGACGGTCCGGTCAGAGGGTTTGGGACGGTCCGCTTGGACGGTCTGGTTGGATGGTTTGGGAGTTCTAGAGGAGATCCGGACCTTCTTCTGGACGGACGGTTTGGAGGGTTCGGGACGGTCCGGTCGGTTGGTTCGGGACTTCTAGAGGCGATCCAGACCTCCTTCCGGACGGACTGATTGGAAGATTCGGGACAGTCCGTTTGGACGGTCCAGTCGGAGTGTTCGGGACTTCTAGAGGAGATACAGACCTCCTTCCAGACGGACCATTTGGAAGGTTTGGGACATTCTGGTCGGATCATTTAGCACTTCTAGAAATCCGGACCTTCTTCTGGACGAACCGTTCAGAGGGTTCGGGACCGTCCGGTCGGATGGTTCAGGACTTCTAGAGGACATCCGGACCTCCTTCTGGACGGACCGTTTGGAGGGTCGGGACGGTCCGGTCGGATGGTTCGGGACTTTTAGAGGCTATCCAGACCTCCTTCCAGACGGACCGATTGGAAGATTCGGGACAGTCCGTTTGAACGTTCCTGCTGGATTATTCGGGACTTCTAGAGGAGATCCAGACCTCCTTCCGGACGGACCGTTTGGATGGTTCGGGACGTTCCGATCGGATCGTTCAGCACTTCTAGAAATCCGGACCTTCTCCTGGACGAACCATTCGGAGGGTTCAGGACGGTCCGGTCGGATGGTTCGGGACATCTAGAGGACATCCGGACCTCCTTCTGGGTGGACCGTTTGGAGGGTTCAGCACGGTCCGTTTGGACGGTCCGGTCTGGTGGTTCGAGACTTCTAGAGGAGATCCAGACCTTCTTCCAGACAGATCATTTGGAGGGTTTGGGACGGTCCGGTCGGATGGTTCGGAACTTCTAGAGGAGATCCGGACATCCTTCAGGACGGACAGTTTGGAGGGTTCGGGATGGTCCGGTCAGATGGTTCGGGAGTTGTAGAGAAGATCCGGACCTTCTTTTGGATGGACCGTTTGGAGGGTTTGGAACGTTCCGGTCGCATGGTTTGCGAGTTCTAGAGGAGATTCGGACCTTCTTCTGGATGGACCGTTTGGAGGGTTCCGGACGATACGGTCGGACGGTCCCGTTGGAGCGTTCGGGACTTGTAGAGGAGATCCGGACGTTGTTCCAGATGGAGCATTTGGAGGGTTCAGGACGGCCCGGTCAGATGGTTCGGGACTTCTAGAGGAGATCCGGACCTCCTTCTGAACAGACCGTTTGGAGGGTTTGGGACTTCTAGAGGAGATCCGGACGTTCATTCGGACGGACCGTTTGGAGGGTTCGGGACGGTCCGGTCGGATGGTTCGGGACTTCTAGAGGAGATCCGGACCTCCTTCCAGACGGACCGTTTGGAGAGTTTGGGACGGTCCGTTTGTACAGTCCGGTCGGGGGGTTAGGGACTTCTAGAGGAGATCCGGACCTGCTTCTGGACGGACAATTGGAGGGTTCGGGACGGTCTGCTTGGTCGGTCCGGTCGGAGTGTTTGGGACTTCTATAGGAGATCCGGACCTTCTTCCGGAGGGACCGCTTGGAGGGTTCGGGACGGACCGGTCGGATGGTTGGGACTTCAAGAGGAGATTAGGACATTCCTCCGAACGGACCGTTTGGAGGGTTCGGGACGGTCCGCTTGGACGGTCCGGTAGGAGTGTTCGAGACTTCTAGAGGAGATCCGGACGTTCTGCCGGACCAACCGTTTGGAGCGTTTCCGTTTTGGACGGTACGGTTGGAGTGTTCGGGACTTGTAGAGGAGATCCAGACGTTCTTCCAGACGGACCATTTGGAGGGTTCGGGACGATCCGGTCGGATGGTACCGGACTTCTAGAGGTGATCCGGACGTTCTTCCGGACGGACCGTTTAGATGTTTTTTGACGATCCAGTCAGATGGTTCGGGACTTCTAGAGGACATCCGGACCTCCTTTTGGACGGACTATTTGGAGGGTTCGGGACGGTCCATTTGGATGGTCCAGTCGGAGGGTTCGGGACTATCCGGTTGGATTGTTCGGGACTTCTAGAGGAGATCCGGATGTAAGATCATCTAGGCCCCTAGTTGGTTTTGATGGTTAATTTCAACTCAAACTGGAATCTAATGTTTACAATGAGTGTAAGCAGGATTAATAGGTTCCAGGAAGAAGTGTCATCAAGGAAAGGATGACCACCCAAAAAGTACAAAGATGGTTTCCATGACAAGGGAATGGCTGTGCTAGGCAGCTGTGCCACTGCTGTGAAGAAGCCAGCGCTGTACAAGGAGTTGCAAGCAAGGTGATGGTGGCTTGATGCATCAAGGGCCGTGACTGCAGCTGGTGGCAGGTAAAGCCTAGATTTGCTAGTTTCCTTGAGGTCATAGGAAACACTCAATGGTCAATGATCTATGGATGAAAACAGTAATGATCTATGGAGGTTCTTTTGCTCAATGCTCAGAGGGTTGGACAGTGGCCCTGATGCTTTGAGGTCAGTGGCCATGTATCAGTAGTTTTGCACAAGTGTGAAAGTGGTTTGTGCTAGCACTCTACAGTGCTAGCGGTAGAAAATCCCTAGAGCCTAGAGTCACCTGTGTGACACAGCTGTGTCACAGGTGGTCTACCGCTCTGTGACTCAGGTATATCTCTGTACCAGCGGAGAGCTTGTAAATGCTAAGGGACCTGCACTGTAATAGTTTGTCTGCCGAGTCAGAAGATTGTTGGAGGTTCTCTCCTTATTAGGATCAGAGTTAGTTGTGCGCTGAGGACATGTAATGTGCCAAGATCGGGCTGAGTAGTTAGGCTATGTCAGTTAAGGGTTCACCTGTGTGTGCCTTCGGTGACACAGGTGTCGATCTGCCTGAGCCGGTTACCATTGTGCGTTGTGATTGACAGTGTCACCGGTGACCCACTTAATCCTACGTGGCATGAGTGTAACGGTCAGGTACCTATGAACCCTATAAATAGGGGACCAGGGGAGGTCTTTGACCTCAACCTTGCTCAACCCAGTGAATCATATTCGACCGTTGCAAGCCTCTCACCCTCTGAATAAAAGCCAAACTTCCTAAGAGTTAGTTCAAGAGAGTTAGAGCATCTGAGCAAAGAGCATTGGCTCCTCCAAGAGTTGTTGCTGCTGAATCTGTTACTCTTGGAGTGTCTACTCCTAGACGGGCGTAGGAGTTGCTGGTATCACCCAAGCTTATGTGGGCTGAACTAGTAGTCTATGAAGGTGATCTGAAGTCTACCTGCTGCAAAGCTAAAGGACTTCCACAAGCAAAGCAAGAGGCCTGATTACTCAGGTACTCAGAGAACAAGCACGATCCAGTGCTAGTGATCTATTCAGAGTAGCCTCGCCAACGGAGACGTACCTCTCCAAAAAGAGTAGGGAACTTCGGTGAAAAACACCATGTCTCTCTGAGTACTTCTTATATTGTCTGTTAGTTACTCACTAGATCTGCATGCTTGTGTGTTCTTAGATATATATTGTTTATCTGTGATAGATCGCTTTTCACCTGTGTTAGTGTAGCTGTGCCTCAGTTGCTGTATATCATATCTCTTACCTGTGTCAGCTACCTGTTATACAACTATCTGTCTTGTTTATCTGTTTTTGAGTCATTAGCTCACCTGTGTTACATACCTGTGTGATAGCTACGTGTTAATTTACATAACATATATTGCCTGTGCCGTTCACCTGTCACACAGCTAGCTTAACCTTGCAATCTGCTAAGACTTAATTAGATAACCTAAACTAAAAGAAGTGAATTTAGTTAGCCTCCTATTCACCCCCCTCTAGTCGGCTCCTTCGGTCCTTTCAATTGGTATCAGAGCAGGTTGCTCTTTGATTTGGTCTAACAGCCAGAGTTTAAAGGATGTCGGGCTATGAGGGTAAAATACCTGTCTTTAATGGAACTAACTATGCCTTCTGGAAAAGAAGGATGCAAATGCATCTTATCACTATTGATCCAGATGTGTGGGAAGTTGTGTGTACAGGCTACAGGTTGGAAGATGTCATCATCCCTAGCATAAATGACAAGAGAAACATTCAGAACAATGCTAGGGCTGCCACAGCTATATTCATGGGTCTCCAGGAGCATGACTTCAACAGAGTCAGTAGTACCATGGACTCTGCCAAGGATATCTGGGATACCCTGGAGTAGATCTATGAGGGCAGCAGCACTCTGAAGAAGTCAAAGAGAAGCCTTTTGGAATCAACGCTGGAGAGGTTTGAGTATGAGCATGGTGAGGACATCAACTCCCTGTTTTCAAGACTCACCATCATCACCAACCAGTTGAAGGCTCTAGGCTCCAATCGGGTAGATGATGAAGATGTGATCAAGAAGTTTCTGTCAGTGCTTCCTAAGGCCTACAGAACTCTTGTTCTGATGCTGAAAGAAAAGATGGGTTCGACCAGATGAAGCCAACGGAAGTGTTAGGAAGGATACTAACACATGAGATGGAAATCAAGCAAGAAGGCAAGCAAAGCTCTTCCCCATCTGTCAAGAAGAACATTGCTTTGAAGACCACTGCTTCAACTTCACAACTTGAGAGTGATAGCAGTGAGAACTCAATGAGGAGATGACCAGTGGAGAAGAGAGTGAACTTATCCTCCTCACGAGAAATTTCAGAAAGTTCTACAAGACAAAGAAGCAGTTTGGGTCAAGTGACAGATTCAAAGGAAAGATGCTATCCAAAGACAACAAGTGCTTCGAGTGTGGCAAGAAAGGCCAGTTTGTTACTGATTGTCCAAACAAGAAGAGGACAAAAATCAATACAAGAAGAAGAAGGGCTTTCATGGGAAGAAGAAGACCTTCAACAACAAGCACCCAACTTATTCCAAGAACAAAGCCACTGCTAGAGCTTATGTTGGACAAGCTTGGGTGTCATATGATTCAGATTCAGAGGAAGAATCTGAAGATGAAGGATAGGTTGCTGGAATTGCCATCAGCATGGCTAATGTGCCCAGCTGTGCCACAGCCAGGTCACACAGCTCCAAGATCAACGCCAAGACTGATTAGACATCATCTACTTCTGCTCCTTTGTGCCTCATGGCTAAAGAATCTAAGATACTTACTGAAGATGACTTTCCTGATTATGCTGAACTAATGGGCATCCTGGAAAGAACAGATAAGGCCTATGGCAAGGAGAGGAAGGAGAATATATCTTTAAGGAATAAACTCAGGGAGCTGAGAGAAACATGTGATGAGGTTTCAGATGATAAGGAAAACCTCAGGCTAGACCAGGAAAATCTGGAAATAGCTCATGAAAAGCTCAAAGCAGCTCATGAGCTTCTCATTAAGGAGCATGAGGAGCTTAAGGCAAAGCATTCCATGTGCACTGATATGTCCTCTACCATATCTACTGATGCTCCCTTGCCTGCTCATGCTGTTATTGAATCATGCATAAACTGTGCTAGTCGTATAAATGTTCTAACTTCCACAGGTTGTGTAATTATCAGCTGATTAGAGCTGAGATGCTCAGGAAGAACGATGGCCGGAAAGGCTTGGGTTATATTTCTCCTGCAAATAAAGATAGACTGCCTGCTATCACTAACCATAATCTTGCAGAGAAATTTGTGAGATAGGCAGGCTCAAATGACAACAACTTTGTTGGTCATATGCAGAGAAACAGGAATGTGGTGAACATTCCCTTTAACCCATCCTATGTTCTGCAAAAGGACATAAAAGGGAAAATAGTGGCCAAGTATGTAGGTCATAGGCACTTAACAAAGTGGTTGCCTGCCATCTGGGTTCCAAAGGTAACAGTTGCCTGTGTCACCGGTATCTGACACAGCTGTGTACCCACCAGTGTCACCGGTAACTCACACAGCCAACTAATCTTTTTGTCTAAAGTTGCAGGTGATAGACAGCCAAAAAATGATTCATGTTATATCATCTGTTGCTAAGGCTGTCAATTCTAGAAATAGATCTTCTAACTCATTAACTGTTGTTTCTGCCTATGGTAAACTGCTAAGAGAGCCAAACAAGTTTGGGTCCCTAAATCCCATAACTAATCTTGCAGGACACTACCTCCAGCGGAACTGACTGGGTTGTGGATAGTGGATGTACACAACATATGACAGGAGACAGAGAGGAGTTTGTAGAGATCACTAATGAAAATCTTCCAAGCAAATACGTGATCTATGCAGACAACTCAAAGTGAAAGGTAAATGGCATTGGTAAAGTTGCCATATCTGAACATCACTCCTTATCTAATGTCATGCTTGTGGATCAGATAGGCTATAGTCTAATGTCTGTGTCACAGCTGTGTGACACATGTATGAAAGTTATTTTCTATCCTGATAAGGTTATAGCCTCCAAACTATCTGATGATTCTCAAGTATTCAAAGATACAGGTCTGGAAAACTATATATCGTCAATTTCAATGAACAGCCTACAGCAGCTCCATGGTGTCTCATGGCCAAGACCAGTGTTGGCTGGCTGTGGCACAGGCGGCTAGGACATGCAGGGATGAAGCTTCTCAACAAACTGAGCAAACATGACTATGTCATAGGCTTAGAAAAAGTGAAATTTGAGAAAGACAAGCCCTGCAGTGCATGTCAAGCCGGAAAACAAGTTAGAGCTGCTCATCGTCCCAAGACCATTATGACCACCACCACTCCTTTTGAGCTCATTCACATTGACCTCTTTGGTCCTACAACATATGAGAGCTTGGGAGGTAATAAGTATGGCTTTGTCATAGTAGATGATTTTTCTCGCTATACTTGGGTGTTCTTTTTGAAGGAGGAGACACATGTTTACAAGAAATTCAAGCATCTCATTGTTAGAGTCCAAAATGAGTGGAAGGTAAACCTGGTCAAGGTCAGGAGTGACAATGGGACTGAATTCAAGAACTCCAAGGTGGAAGCATTTTTGGACAAGCATGGAATCAAGCATGAACTTTCAAGTCCATATGCTCCAGAACAAAATGGTGTAGTGGAAAGGAAGAACAGAACCTTGATAGAGATGGCAAGGACACTACTAGATGAGTACAAGACTTCACCAAGATTTTGGACTGAAGCTGTCAACACTGTCTGCCACTCCATCAATAGGCTATATCTACATCCACTACTCAAGAAGACTCCTTACGAGCTGCTCACCAACTCCAAGCCAAATGTCTCATACTTCAGAGTATTCGGTTGTAAGTGCTACATCCTTAGGAAGGGCAAACGCCTTACTATGTTTGAAGCTAAATCTGATGTTGGTATATTCCTTGGTTATTCTACTAACTCCCATGCCTATAGAGTTTTTAACACCTCCACAAAGGTTGTTGAAGAATCTATAGATGTGGATTTTGATGAGTCTTATGGCTCCCAAGGAGAGCAAGTTGCTAATGATGTAGGGAGTGTGGACATTCAAAAGAAATCTACTGGTGAGATCAGACCCATCATCAAGGAGGAATCTGCCTCACCAAGTGATCAAGAACCACCCTCTTCATCACTGGGTGAAGATACTGAAGTTCAAGATGTTGAGTTCGAGTACAACCCAGCCAATGATCAACTGGATGCAGAGGACTTGACTCAGCCAGCTGTGTCACAGGAAGAACCAATTGTGTCACAGCCAACTCCATCAGCTGTGACACAGGTGGTTGACCCAGATCCCCTTGTGATTAGCAGGCTACAGAAGGATCACCCTATAGACCAAATCATCGATGCCATTAATAGGGGAGTGACTACTCGTTCTCGAATTGCTAATTTCTGTGAACATTACTCTTTTATTTCCAGTATTGAACCCAGGAACATAAAGGAAGCTCTCATGGATGCTGACTGGATAAATGCTATGCATGAAGAGCTGAATCAGTTCGAGAGAAACTAAGTTTGGTCCCTGGTTGAAAGACCCCATGAACATAATGTGATTGGAACAAAGTGGGACTTCAGGAACAAACAAGATACCAATGGACAAGTGGTAAGGAATAAAGCTAGACTTGTGGCTCAAGGGTTTACACAGGTGGAGGGCCTGGACTTTGGAGAAACATTTGCTCCAGTGGCAAGACTTAAAGCCATCAGGATCCTCCTTGGATATGCTGTTCATCATAATATCAAGCTTTACCAAATGGATGTGAAGTCAACTTTTCTAAATGGTAAACTTTCTGAACTAGTATATGTTGAACAGCCTCCTAGTTTTGAAGATGCTAAGAAACCATATCATGTCTATAAACTGCATAAAGCACTCTATGGCTTAAAGCAAGCACCTAGAGCATGGTATGACACATTGAAAGAATTTCTGATAAAAAATAGATTTAAAATGGGCTTAGTAGACACAACTCTATTCACTAAGAAAAATGGAAAAGATTTATTTGTATGCCAAATTTATGTCGATGACATAATATTTGGCAGTACTAACCGTTCCATGAGTGATGAGTTTAGCCAGATGATGACCAAGAGGTTTGAGATGTCTTTAGATGGTGAACTCAAGTACTTCCTAGAACTTCAAATCAAACAACTCAAGGAAGGAACCTTCATCTCTCAAGAAAAGTTCACCAAGGACATCATCACCAAGTTTGGTATGAAGGATACAAAGCCTATTCACACTGCCATGCAAAAAAATGGTCATCTGGACTTAAACATTGAAGGTAAATCTGCTGATCAGAAAGAATTTAGATCCATGATAGGCTCCTTGCTATACTTGTGTGCATCTAGGCTAGATATAATGTTGAGTGTATGCATGTGTGCTAGATTCCAAACTAACCCTAAAGACTGTTACAGAGTGGCAGTACACAGGATTCTGAGATATTTAATTCAAACTTCAGGGTTTGGTTTGTGGTATCCCAAAGGTGCAAATTTTGAGCTAGTTGGCTATTCTGATAGTGACTATGCAGGGTGTAAGGTTGACCGAAAAAGCACCTCTGGTACTTGCCAATTCCTAGGACATTCTTTAGTGTCCTGGTCATTCAAGAAATAAAACTCAGTAGCCCTTTCCACTGCAGAAGCTGAGTACATAGCTGCTGGTAGTTGTTGTGCTCAATTATTGTGGATGAGGCAGACCTTGAAAGATTTCAGCATATCTTTTAATTAAGTACCCCTCTACTATGATAATGAAATTGCAATTAAGTTAGCCAACAACCCAGTGCACCACCAAAGATCTAAACACATTGAAGTGAGGCACCACTTTCTTAGAGACCATGTGGAGAAAGGAGATATACAGCTGTGTCATGTAAGGACAGAAAAACAATTAGCAGATATTTTCACCAAGCCTTTAGATGAGACTAGGTTATGTGCTCTGAGGAGTGAATTGAATATCATTGATATCTCTAACTTACAATAAAAGGTTTGGCTTGGTGTCTAGCTCATATGTTTTTGCTGTTTATATTGCTTATATTTTCATCTGAGTCAGGCACCTGGGTCACAGGTGTGTTCTATGCTCAGAATTGAAAATAATTCTTGAGCTATCTGTGCATATTCTTATGTACTTGTTTTCAAATCAACTCATGTCAGTTTTAGCTTTACTTGATTGAATTTCTGGCAAACTGACATTGAGAAGATTCCATAAGGACTCTCTGATAGTGCTTTAATGCTTACTCTCTTATCAAACTCTCTCTATCTTGGTGTTCTAGATGAAATACTTGTCACCAGAGTCATCCATCTATGTCTCAGGTGAATGCTTTTGATCTCCATAGGTCATAGGGTCTCTTCCTACTCAACTGTATCACAGGTATTCAACTCAGCTGTGACACAGCCACCATATACCCCTTCCGCCTATATAAAGCGTCACTGCGTTTCCACAGAATCCTCGTCCAACCGAAAACCCCAAACTTCCGCCGTGCGCCAAATCTCGAGTTTTCGTCGAAATCGTGGATTCCGCCCTCGAAAAATTTTCGATGCATTGGGGAAAGCTTTCCGAGGAGCTCCAGCACAAATTCCTCCACGCATTATCGAATTCCCAATCAAAGTAAGCCTCTGCCAAACCTTCTTTGCGTTCGCCCTATCTTCGTGTCCATGCAATCGCTCTAAAGCTTAATCCAGTAGCGCATTGTTCTTGTCTAGGGTTGGTTTAGCTCTTGTTCATCCTTCAGAATACATCTAGCTTGAAATTGAATGGCAAATCCTAGTTAAATCCTAGTTTTCTTAAATCTACCGTCCGCCTTCGCACGTAGCTGTGTCACCGCTAAGGTCTCACCTATCACACAGACGAGCCTATTCAACAGGCAGAGATCTCGGTTTGTTTCTAGGTCTTCACCTGTGTTACCTTATCCTCACACAGGTGTCTCACACAGCTACTATCTTCTGCATCTTAGGAATATCTCTCTCCTACATTCTTTCTTATTTATCTTGTTTTTCCAGTTGTCTTCAGATTCTGAGAGAGCAGATAGTGGCCTTAAGTGGTCAGATCCAGAGGAGTCAAGCAAAGAGATAAACATTTCAGACTCGGATCAAGAAAGGGAAAGGTTGAGACAGAAGGAAGAGGCAGTTGAGAGAAGAAGAGCAAATCAAAGAGCTTACAGGCAAAGAAGAGCTGCTGCAAAGAAAATAGCTGCTTCAGTCTCTCAAGCAGGTCAGTCCAGCTCAGGTCAGCGTGTACCAGCCAAGAGGACAAGAACCTCATCTGATGTTGCTCACACATCTTTGGGTAAAGAAGCTGCTAAGAAGCCAAAGCAAGCAGTAAAGAAGGTCTCCAGCCTTCCATTGCAGATGTAGTGCTGCCTAGGGGCACACTTTCAATTAGAGAGCCTGTCCCTAATCCTCAAGTGTCTCAAGAGGTCACAAGCTTATCTGGATGAGATGGATAAGCTGGCAGAGCAGATCAATGCAGAAACTGATAAGACAGTGAAGAAACAGCTCACAAAAGAAGATAGAGCTCTCATGAGGGAAATACACTTCTAAAAGTTTTGATCTCTCAGAGATGTCTAGGCCAGTATCTGTGGCTATTCCAGAACCCACAAAAGAAGATAGAGCTCTCATGAGGGAAATTGCAGATTTGCACCGTCAGATACAGTCAGCTACTTCTCATTCTACCGAGGTTGAGTTGAGAAAGCAAATCATTGAGAAGCAGAAGAACCTCTCCACTAGCTGTCTGACCGCACCTTCTCATAAACCTATTGAGATCAAACACTCAGATGCTAGAGATCGTCATCTTATGCAACAAATTAGTGAGCTGATAAAGAAAGTAAACACTCTGCCAAGTGGTCTTGAGAGAAGCTCCCTGCAAGCTGAGATCAAACTTAAGCAAGGCTTGCTCTCACCTGAGCTTAGATCAAAGAGATCATCTGCTCCTGCTCCTGCTCCTGCTCAAAGCTCAAAGCTCAAAGCTCAAAGTTCAGATGACAGAGATAGAATTCTTGTACAGGAGATACATGAGCTGCTAGGTAGAACAAAGAACATGCCACGAGATGCTGAGAAAATAGCTTTGCTAGCTAAAGTTAAAGTCAAGCAGGGAATGATCTCTAACGCAATCAGACCAGATTCTGCAGCCTTGTCTGCACTAAGCTCTAAGAGAAAAAGGTCTGAAACAATTGTGGTCATTGAAGAACCTCAAGCCAAGAGGCAGACAGAGGCAAAGTTGAAATTATTTCAGAAACCTCTCAGAGCTCCAAGCCATCAGTTAAAGATCAGCTCGACCAATAGAAGGAAGCTCTCAAAGAATTAAAGAAAGAGATGCCACCACCTGTGTCACAGGTGGCTAGCCCAGCCAAGTCAGATTTGCAGACATATCAGAGGAGAAGTAGAAGAACCCTAAGCTCTACAAGTGTTGATAAACTTTCCTCTCTGGATGTTCAGAATCCCATGTCTCCCTCACAATTCCTTGTGTCTGAGACAGAAGAACAAGTTATAAAAGAGGCCCCTGTGCCTTCTTCATCTCCAAAGGCTGGATCAGTGAAGCCTTCTGAAGCTGCCAAGTCAACTAGTCCACAGCTGCCCCAACCAGCTGTGTCTCAGGCAGAAGAAGTCCAAGTCCAAGCTCCTCAGCTGCCTCCATCACTTGTGTCACCGCCAGCTGACCCAGCAGTCGCTTCTCCTATTGCTCATGCCCCTGTGTCCTCACCTGTGGCACAGGCAAGTGGCTCAGCTGAAAAAGAAGAAAGCTTAAAAAGTCAATCAGATGATGGAAGGGGAGTGTCAGTGACTCCACCTAGGGCAAGAGAACTAAGAGCTGATTCTGATGAAGATTACCATGCTGAAAGCTCATCCCCCAGTACAGAATCAGCTAATGAGCCTGAGGAGGAAGAAGAATAACAAGAAGACAGCTCGCCCAGCCCCTCAGTAGGAGAAGAGGATTTGGAATCCAAATATCATTACATCTTCTCTTATGCTCTGAGGACTGAGGCCAATCAAATGCAATTCATTTCAAGGGCTGCAGCAAAGAAGCTTCAAAGGAGTGACCCCAAGAGGTCAAAGAGCAAGGTTGCCTCAATGAGCACAAGTGCATTCATCAAGATGAGGTCAACCTGCCCCTATTTCAGTGAAGATAAGGAATTCTTGGATCCAGTTTGCTCAGACCCCAGATTTCACAATGATCATCAAAGGGGTGTCTATCATGAAATCCTTTCTTCAAAAGGATTTGTAGATTGCAAGGCCATTGATTGGTCTGCTCTGACTGATACAAGACTGAGGTCATTACCATCTCTAATTGAAGCCTCAGGCCTTGAATTCATATGTAATCTACAACAAGGATATGATCCATAAGTCATCAAAGAGTTCTATGCCACTATGTGGGTAGAACAAAGCAATCAGGATGTCATGCTCTGCAGAACAAGAGGTCAGCTGCTATCCATAATAGCTCCAGAGTTCAACCATCTATTTCATGCACCAGTGGAGCCTGGCATGCCGAATTTGTTCAAATTAGAGCCAATCTCAAATGCTGACAGAAGGAAGTTCTATCCCAGAAACTTCTCATTCCCTGCCAATGCCCCAGTCAATCATGTTTACTTCAAGGGGATCACAATCACTGCCAAGCATCTTATGAAGATTCTAAATGTCACCATTCAGCCTAAGGGAGGCAACACAGATGCAGTCTACAATCCAGTCTGGCAGATGTTGGTGCACATAGGCAAGAATCAGCATTTTGATATAGCAAGATACATCTTTCATGAAATAGATGCTATTCAGAAAGATAAGAAGGCTAAGCTGAGGTATGGATCATACATCATGTACATGATCCTTCAACGAACAGGTCTTCCAGAATCAACCTTTGACATCTCAGTGAAGATATCCAAGACCCAGCTTAGGCCTCAGGTTGATGACCATCCTGATGAGGTTGCTGTTCCTGCTCTTTTTGGAGACTCCCCAAACATAGTTGTGCCAGTCCCCGGTGATACAGCTGCTCCAACAGCTCCTCAGATGCCATCACCTCAAGTTCAACTACCTACCAGTGTCACCGCTGATCCTCCTGCAGCTGACCCAGCTGAACTAGTATCTGTGACACAGGTGGCTAACGATGGCACTCTATCCTCCTCTCTGATGACCCAAACAGCAGCCAGATCCTACCAGAACAAGATCATGCCAACTCAGTTTGCAGCTCTGCGTAGAGAGAATCTCCAACTCCGAATAGAAGTCAACAGTCTGCACTCCAAGGTTGACCAATTGCAGACTCAGCTCTCAGAGGTTCTCCAGCTGTTGAAGACCAAGCTCTCCTGAATGTTTCTTCTCTTAACCCCCTTCTAGTGTTTTAGTGTCAAAGGGGGAGAAATATAAAGGGAGAGTATCTCTGGAGTATTTTTGGTGAAATAGGGGGAGTGTTATATATTTTGGTGTATCAAGACCTGTTTTTCTCTGAATTCTTATATCTTGATAACATTAAATCAGTGTTTTATGTTCTGATGCAATAATGTTCTTGATATGTGTGGATGGTGTTTACTCTGATATAATTCCCCTGACATAACTTGCCTACATATACATATGTTTGCTCTGATCATAGTAAATATGAGCATATGCTCTGAACATGCTTTAATCTGCTGATTAAATTGAGCATTGCTCTGACCATGAAATTTTTATGCTCTGATCATACTAACTGCATCAATATCAGTTCAGTTAAGTCAATCTCTTATGATCTATCAAATTCTCTGAACTGATAAAAGTGTATGTTGTAAGAAAATACTACTCACACCTAAAATTAAAACATGTGCATTTGCATGTTAAAAGCAAATCTTTTGTGCACAGCTTCAGGGGAGTATATTCTAACAACCTGCACATATATCACTCATTCAAATCTTTGTTTGAGGCTGTTGAATGGGTTGCCACTAATCACCAAAAAGGGGAAGATTGAAAGATCATCTAGGCCCCTAGTTGGTTTTGATGGTTAATGGCAACTCAAACTAGAATCTAATGTTTACAATGAGTGTAAGCAGGATTAATAGGTTCTAGGAAGAAGTGTCATCAAGGAAAGGATGACAACCCAAAAAGTACAAAGGTGGTTTCCAGGACAAGGGGATGGCTGTGCTAGGCAGCTGTGCCACAGCTGTGAAGAAACCGGTGCTATGCAAGGAGTTGCAAGCAAGGTGATGGTGGCTTGATGCATCAAGGGCCGTGACTGCAGCTGGTGGCAGGTAAAGCCTAGATTTGCTAGTTTCCTTGAGTCCATAGGAAACACTCAATGCTCAATGATCTATGGATGAAGCGTAGTAATGATCTATTGAGGTTCTTTTGCTCAATGCTCAGAGTGTTGAACAGTGGCCCTGATGCTTGAGGTCAGTGGCCATGTATCAATAATTTTGTACAAGTGTGAAATTGGTTTGTGCTAGCACTCTGCAGTGCTAGCGGTAGAAAATCCCTAGAGCCTAGAGTCACCTGTGTGACACAGCTGTGTCACAGGTGGTCTACTGCTCTGTGACTTAGGTACATCTCTATACCAGCGGAGAGCTTGTAAATGCTAAGGGACCTACACTGCAATATTTTGTCTGCCGAGTCAGAAGACTGTTGGAGGTTCTCTCCTTATTAGGATTAGAGTTAGTTGTGCGCTGAGGGCATGTAATGTGCCAAGATTGGGCTGAGTAGTTAGGCTACGTCAGTTAAGGGTTCACCTGTGTGTGCCTCCGGTGACACAGGTGTCGATCTACCTGAGCCAGTTACCGTTGTGCGTTGTGATTGGCTGTGTCACCTGTGACCCACTTAATCCTACGTGGCATGAGTGTAACGGTCAGGTACCTGTGAACCCTATAAATAGTGGACCAGGGGAGGTCTTCGACCTCAACCTTGCTCAACCCAGTGAATCATATTCGACCGTTGCAAGCCTCTCACCCTCTAAACAAAAGCCAAACTTTCTAAGAGTTAGTTCAAGAGAGTTAGAGCCTCTGAGCAAAGAGCATTGGTTCCTCCAAGAGTTATTGCTGCTGAATCTGTTATTCTTGGAGTGTCTACTACTAGACGGGCATAGAAGTTACTGGTATCACCCAAGCTTCTGTGGGCTTGAACCAGTAGTCTGTGAAGGTGATCTGAAGTCTACCTGCTGCAACGCTAAAGGACTTCCAGAAGCAAAGCAAGAGGCCTGATTACTTAGGTACTCGGAGAACAAGCACGATTCAGTGCTGGTGTTCTCTTTGGAGTAGCCTCTCCAACGGAGACGTACCTCTCTGAAAAGAGTAGGAAACTTCGGTGAAAAACACCTTGTCTCTCTGAGTACTTCTTATATTGTCTGTTAGTTACTCACTAGATTTGCATGCTTGTGTGTTCTTAGATATACATTGTTTATCTGTGATAGATCAGTTTTCACCTGTGTTAGTGTAGCTGTGCCTCAGTTGCTGTATATCATATCTCTTACCTGTGTCAGCTACCTGTTACACGGCTATCTGTCTTGCTTATCTGTTTTTGAGTCATTAGCTCACCTGCGTTACATACCTGTGTGTCAGCTACGTGTTAATTTACATAACATATATTGCCTATGCCGTTCACACTGTCACACAGCTAGCTTATCCTTGCAATCTACTAAGACTCAATTAGATAACCTAACCTAAAAGAAGTGAATTTAGTTAGCCTCCTATTCACCCCCCTCTAGTCGGCTCCTTCGGTCCTTTCACCGGACCTTCTTCCGAATGAACCTTCTGGAGGGTTCGGGACGGTCCGGTTGGAGTGTTTGGGACTTGTAGAGGAGATCTGAACGTTCTTCCAGACGGACCATTTGGATGGTTCGGGACGGTTCGGTCGGATGGTTTGGGACAATCCAGTCGGATGGTTCGGGACTGTCTGTTTGGACGGTCCGATCGGAGGGTTCCGGACTTCTAGAGGAGATCCGGACCTTCTTCCACATGGACCGTTTAGAGGGTTCGGGATGGTCCGATTGGATGGTTCAGGAATTCTAGAGGTGATCCGAACCTCCTTCCGGACGGACTGTTTGGAGGGTTTTGGGACACTCCGTTTCGACGGTCCAGTCGGATGGTTCAGGACTTCTAGAGGAGATTTGAATGACCTTCCAGATGGACCGTTTGGAGGGTTCGGGACGATCCAGTCGGATCATTCGGATCCAAACCTTCTTCTGGACGGACCGTTCGGAGGGTTCGAGATGGTCCGGTCAGAAGGTTCGGGATTTTTAGAGGAGATCCGGACCACCTTCCAGATGGACCATTTGCTGGGTTCGGGATGGTCCGGTCGGAGGATTCGGGACGGTCCGCTTGGACGGTCCGGTCGGAGGTTCGGGACTTCTAGAGAAGATCCAGACCTTCTTCCAGACTAGCCGTTTGGAGGGTTCGGAACGGTCCGGTCGGATGTTTCGGATGTTCTAGAGGAGATCCGAACTTTCTTCTGGACGGACCGTTTGTAGGGTTCGGGACGATCCAGTCGGATGGTTTGGGAGTTCTAGAGGAGATCCAAACCTTCTTCTAGATGGACCGTTTCGACGGTTCGGGACGATCCGGTCGGACGGTCCGGTTGAGTGTTCGGGACTTGTAGAGGAATTCCGAACGTTCTTCTAGACGGACCATTTGGAGGGTTCAAGACGGTCCAGTCAGATGGTTCGGGACTTCTAGAGGACATCTGGAACTTCTTCTGGACGGACCGTTCGGATGGTTCGGGACGGTCCAATCGGATGGTTCGGCACTTCTAGAGGACATCCGGACCTCCTTTCGGATAGACCGTTTGTAGAGTTCAAGACGGTCCGTTTAGACGGTCCGGTCGGGGGGTTCGAGACTTCTAGAGGAGATTCAGACCTTCGTTCGGACGGACCGTTTGGAGGGTTCTTGACGATCTGGTCGGATGGTTCGGGACTTCTAGAGGAGGTTTGGACCTTCTTCCGGACGGACTGTTTGGAGGGCTCGGGACGGTCCGGTCGGATGGTTCGGGAGTTCTAGAGGAGATCTGGACATCTTTCAGGACGGACCGTTTGGATGGTCCGGGACGGTCCGGTCGGACGGTTCGGGACTTCTAGAGGAGATCCGAACATTCCTCCGGACGGACCGTTTGGAGGGTTCGGGACTTTGGGGGAGATCCGGACCTCCTTCTGGACGGGCTATTTGGTCATTTCGGGAAGGTTCGGTCAGGGGGTTTGGGACGGTCTGCCTGGACGGTCCGTTCAGAGGGTTCGAGACTTGTAGAGGAGATCCGGACCTTCTTCTAGACAGACCATTTGGAGGGTTCGGGACGGTCCGGTCAGAGTGTTCGGGACTTCTAGAGGAGATCCGTACGTTCTTCCGGACGGACCGTTTGGAGGGTTCGGGACGGTCCGGTCGGATGGTTCGAGAGTTCTAGAGGAGATCCGGACCTCCTTCCGAACAGATCGTTTGGAGTGTTCGGGACTTTGAAAGGATCTCGGGAGTCGACTAGAGGGGGGCGAATAGGTCGGCTCTAGAAATTTAAGACCTAATGGGCTTTGCTTCAAATAAATGGGCCAATCCTACCAAGATGCAAGCAACTGACTCAAGCAACTGACTCTCAGGTAAATGACTCAGGTAAAATCAAGCAGAGCAGAGCAGAGACAACTATGTGTCAACTGAGTCTCAGGTGAGTGACTCAGTTGTGTGCAACAGATAGACAGAATAGTAAAAGAGACAACTTGCTATTAGTGTCAACTGAGTGTCAGGTGGGAAATTCAGTTGAGTGCAGAAGAGTGTGTACTATATATAACAGCACAAGTAAAAGCAAACCATACGAATGAACAAATAGACACAGAGGTTTGTTTTACCGAAGTTCCCACTTTTTGCAAAGTGGTACGTCTCCGTTGAGGAAGCTGCTTTCACAGCCGGCACTGAACCGTGCTCTTTCCTCGTTCACTTATCTTGTGTGGAATCCTTTTGATCTCACCGCAGCAAGATAGGCAGACCCAAATCGCCTTCACAAATGCTTGGAGGCAGCCACACAAGACTTGGCTTGCTCACCAACGACTCCAACTTCCCGGTCTTGGAGCAGACGAACACCAAGAGCTTTCTCAGTCTCTTGGTGGAACCAGTACCATGAACTCTCTCAGTTCTGAAGTACTCAAGATGTAAAGCAAATCTCTCTCACGGTGGATGCACGCAGGCAACGCTCTCTCGGAGACTAAGAGCTTTCTTCCAACAGCAGGGTGCTTTCTATGGTAGAGGTAAAGGTTGAGGTCGAAACCTCCCCAGGTTCCCTATTTATAGAGTCCCTGGCAGCTAGCCATTACCCTCATGCCACGTCAGACAAAGAGCCACCAGACAAACCTATCTGAGACTCAGCTAACATACACTTGGTAACCTACTAGCCACGGCTAAGCTACCCACCTGAGTCTCAGATGCCAAACTCAGGTGGACTCGGTTGCCTCAGGCAGCACCTGAGCACAACACAGGCCGGCTCACTACAAGCCTTAAACTGATTCAGGAGAACAATGGACTCACCACTGCCACTGACCAGCTTGCTCAGAATCTTGGCACTGGTTCCAAGCTAACAACTGAAGATGACAGCCCTTTGAAGACGCACAGCGAACCCCTTGACGCAGATCCACTAGCTTCCTAGCTCCTCCAGGTCTTATCCAACTTGCAGTCACGGTCCTTGAACTCCATCAAGCCACCATCACCTCGCTTGCCCTCGAGCACAGCCTCGCCTTCCTCGCAACTGAGCCTCAGGAGACTAGCTCAGCTAGCCCTTCTGACCTTCACGGTTCCTTGCTCTTTTTAGGCCTCATCATCAGTCAGATGTTGTCTTGATTGATCACCTGTTCATCTAAACCCTTGTTCACACTTGTTGTAAACGTTAGATACAGGTGAGGGTTGCCATTAACCATCAAAACCAAACCTTGGGGCTAGATAATCATCCTCCCACTCTCCTTGGGACTGGATGCACTTTCAATCTCCCCATTTTTGGTGGTTAGTGGCAACCCCTTTAAACATAGTATTAGATGTATAAAAGGGTGTGATATTCAACCAAGTTTAATATCTGCTCCCCCTTAAGCTGTGCACATAAGAGATTTTGAGTTTTACTGCAAATACACAGTTCTGTTTAATCATGGAGAGTAGATGCTAAACCAGGTTGCCATAACATAACTGAATAAATAAGCACAGCGAAATATCAATTATTTTGAACAAATACTCAGCAACAGATGTACAAGGAATAGCATGCTTGAGTACGAATCATATATTATCAGTGCAGATATCATTAGAATAGATATTATCAGAGCAAATAGATATCAGAGCAATCAACAGAATTTAGGGCAAAATACTTGTATCAGAGCTAAACAAATGTATCAGAGCACACCAAGCAACATGTATCAGAGCAAAAGAAAAAAAACACAACACATGTATCACATGTATCAGATTAGAAAAGGCAAAGACACATGTATTAGAGCAAGACAAACAATCAGAGCATCATCATATGTATAAGCAATTTAAACAGAGAATGTCTTGACACACATGCACTTGACACACATGCACATGCAGCTCTTAGACTAGCCCTTAGCCCTTTTTACATATACTCTCTAATCTCTCCCCCTGAATCTAATTGTAATACCCAATTGTAACGAAATAGGAATTTGCCTTGCATTCATGCATACACGTCATCATCCCGCACCATCTCGTTTAGACCTGAATATAATATAGTTGTACTTTATAG